>VYZP01039569.1:43390-90845 GCA_013400635.1 Hypocryptadius cinnamomeus | reverse complement strand
GAGGAAAACACACTGCAGCAGGCTCAGTGTCTACCAGGAAGCAACAATCCAGATACCTTCTTCCCTGGAGCCTTGGCCAATGTGCCAAAAATGTAATAGAGGTCGTTTCGATCCCCTGTTGGCTCAGTAGTTTGGGCTGGGTGACCCTGTTGGTCTCTCTCACCCCTGTTTTCTGTGTTTCCAGGTGAGCAGCACAAGCAGAGTGTCACTNTTTCCAGGTGAGCAGCACAAGCAGAGTGTCACTTTTAGGATCATGCCTTTGTGCCCTGCACTAGCATGGTAAGAACAAACTTCCTGTGTATTGCTCCCTGGCACAGGTGACTCACCTGGCAGGATTGTCTTCCATAGCCGGATTCCCAGACCACAATGGCCTGTCAAGGGCTGTCCTCTTGGCGTGGTTTGAACAAAAGGAAACAGCACATAAACCCATAACTCCCCAACTTTCATAATAGAATGGAAATTGCTGAATTTGGGGAAGTGCACTCTGTCCAAGTGTGCTTGTGACAGAGCTGGTGGGTAACAACTTTGCAATGTGCTCACCGAGACCTGCAGACTTGGTGCCCTGATTCACTCCTCACTTCTGGGGTGCCTTCTAGCTTTGTCTCAGCGTACAGGAGGCACAAAGCTCTGGTTCTGGTTGTCTGCCTTCCTTGGGACAGGGGCAAGAGCCACATCACCTACTCTAGCTCCTGGTTGTCTGCACAGTCCAGCTGCTTTAGAGAGGCTTTGTCAAAATTTCTAGAGGAAAGCCTCCTAGAGGTGCTCTGCCAGCACAAAGCTGTCAGTGTGGCATTGCTGCAGCACACTCACATTTTTTGTGTCTTAACACCGTGCTGTGGTGACATTGAGTGCAGACTTTGCTCTCAGAGGTTTTGTTTTCTCGTGAGTGACTGCCCTTTGCACGGTGGTGTTTCTCATTCGGCAGCTGCCCCAGAGCCCTGCAGAGCGAGCAGCGGGCGGTGCGCAGTGAGCTCGGAGGATGGGCATGGCGGGTCATCGCGGGACAATGTGGCTTCTTCCCGCTGTCCTCCTTTTCCTTCAGATGAGGCAGACAGGTAGAGTGTTTGCTTCAGCTGGGCTTTGTGCTGCTTTGCCTAAACCACACAGGTAGTTATCAATATTTTTGCTTTGTGGGGCAGGGGACATGAGTGAACACCCGGTAGCTCTGCTGTCTCACCAACCTTGCTCCACTTTGCCAGCTGCAGTGTAATGATATCCAGGGCTGAGGCACATGGGGAATTCCATTGTGGAGTGACAATTGTATCAGTGTAAATTATGGGGTCAGTATGTTGATATGTAGTGTTTTCAAATGCTCTGCACATTTAATGCGCTATTCTTCATGTTCTCAAGAAATATGTTAATTAAATAATCTTTGCTAACTATTGATAAGCTATTGAGGGTTATAATGAACCCCACAATGTTTAACAGTGTAGAGGGAAATGAGACCCCTACCCCATCACCTACTGTAGTTCTGTACATCTCCACAAAACCATCACATCTCCACTTGATAAATCATCCCACCTCTCCTTCAGGTTGGACCCTGAGATCTTCTTTACAGAGTAAGTTTATGAATCACATTGCGGAGGTGATGCATGCCTTATGTTTTAATTTTGCTGTTGTCTCTGACTGGAGGCAACTGAATAAACACCTGAGTCACCACCATTACAAGAGCTGTGAGTTAGAGGTGGATTTTGACATCCCAGAGATGAGATGGGAGAGGTACTTAGTGGGACACAGGGTGCCCTGAGAGTGTTCAGAATGTTTCAAGGAAGATCTCATATAAACATGTCAAAAGCAATTTTGAGTGCACTTATGTGCATTTAATGTTAAAATATAGACTAGAAGTTGATGACAAAAACAAAGATGGAATGTAACTTCTATAAAATTAACTGTAAAGATGACAGAGGTCATTAATGAAGTAAAGAAAAAGAACAAGAGAATAAAATTAATGTATTTTTAAAAGAAAGGCTACTTCTAAAATCCCCACAAACCCCCAAAGTGTTTAAGGCATATGTCAAAATTGTCCCAAGGTCAGGAAAGTACAGGAAAATTTATTAAAACTGTGAGAACTTTTGTGATCTGACCTCCAAAAACAAGTGTTAAAGTGCCTAGCTCTGTATCAAGAATTGTAAACATCCTGACATCAAACCAGAAAAGCTGAGAAGTAAATACAATACCATAAATGTGATATGAAAAACAAGAGCTGATCTAAGTACTTGAATAATGGAAGAAAGAACATGAGTGTTAGTCTGTGCCCGATGGAGAAGAAAGTCTTTCTTCCTTAAGGTACCAAATAACTTGCACCCAACAAGAAGGAAAGAAACTGCTGAACTGCACTATCCAGGAAAAAATCACATCAAATTTCTCCAAGGGAAAAATCACATCACTTTTCCCCAAAGACAGGATGATGGGCTGTGTGGCTGCAAAAGATGGAGTAAACCTCAGGTCTCTCCTTTAAGGCAGGCTTCTAACATCATTTTATCTGACACTTTTATTGCAACAGAAAGAGAAACAGCTGTAAATTTGGTGCCAATCTGGTCAAGAAACTGTGCCACTTGATTGAAAGGTTATATGGAGTGCAAATCTCCACACCTCTGAAGCCCTCTGACACTGGTATTTTCCACAGTAACATGCACAACAAAAGAGAGTGTTTTCTCACCGCTTTTTTACCTCATTCCAGACTGGAAGGACTACCATAAGTTGAGATGAGCATTGAGGCAGTCTTGGGAAACTGAAACACTGGTCCAATGTAAATAGAAGGCAATTATGTAAACACAAAACCAAAATTTCACTTTTGATCCCACAACATGCAACCACAGAGATTTGTAAAATATGTAATAAAGGCAAGATTTCTTTGTTTTCATGAGGATGAACAGCTAGGACAAGAAGTAATGGGATCCCATCACTCTAAGGGCTACTCAGATTAGATATTAGGAAACACTTTTTAGACATTATAAGGCTAATTAAGGAGTGCATTAAGCTGCGTGGGTGAGCTGTGGAATCTCATTAGGAATCTGTAGGAGCAGGTTAGACAACATCTTTAGGATCAGTTTACTTGTTCTTGCACTGTTAGAGCCAGGAAGAGCTCTCTCACTCTGCCTGTGATCTTGCAATAGCAAGACTAAGCTAAGGTAGCATGAGCCATATACAGATGGAAAAGGAATATTGCAAGGATCTACCAAGAGCCCAATACCTCATTTGTTACTGATGCTTTAGCTGTTGATATTTTTTGCCTCTTACTCACACCCATGTTCATCTTTGCCTTAGTACAATGGCTGTTCTGGCAAGTACAGATTGCTCCTTGAATTGCCCTCTGAGAGCTGTTAGTTACAGCATAAATACAGCATAAGATGTAGAATAATAGTGCTCTACCTAATGTTGACAGCTTACCATTTTTCAAATAATAATACAGCTATTGTTATTATGAAGGCCTTTTGCAGGAATTGTACAGTATTTCCCAAAGTGGTGGGGTGTTTGACTAATGTTTGCAAGCCACATTTTATAAGCTGCTTGTGCTTTTATGAAGTCACCACGAACCTGTAACCTGCCTATACATTTGTCTCCTTTGCAGTCATACCAAGTGATGACCAAGGTCAACTTGAGAACTGTGAGCAGTACTGAAAAACTGAAGATGGAGGAATCATAAGTTCCTGTGCTGCTGGCTATGCCCTGGGCGATGACAAAACCTGTGTTTCTGTAAGTACAAAGTACATTTATAGTTCATTCTATGGAACACATCACATCTGTACCACATTTAGGAAGTGCTGCTGTGTTTCAGTGCCACTATAGCATAAAGAATGATGTCAATTGTTCAGGCCTTTCACATTACTTACTTGAGCTGTTGATAACAAATTTAGGAAGACCTTAGCCAGAGGACATAATTTAAGTAACATCAAATTATGCAGATGTGAGGGATGTATGGCAGCAAAAATAGCTCGATAAAGTATTCTGTGCAATTGGGTGTGTTTTCTCAGGTGACTGCAAAATCCATGTCCCAGCAGGGGGGAAACCATATCAGAAACTGGTGATTACAGCAGGGCTCAGATTCTTCTTCTCCTGAAGTTTTCTCCTGAAACAGGCCTTTCATGCTACGGAGGATTTTGTTAGAAAATAACAGGTTAGATTTTTGATTGATAAAAGCTGGTGTCTAGTTTCAAGGCCTCTGGGACATGCTGAGCACCTACAGATCCAAATAGGTAGAAATCCAAGAAATTTCTCCCTTTGCAGTATACTGTTCGCAAAGACTCATTATCATTTCAGTAGTAGTAACATCATGTGATTGAGTTATATTTCACTTGTTTCTCCTCAAATATCACCTGTTCCGTCTGAAAGAAATACAACCTGCCTTTCTCTTTTCTTCTAACAACAGGTTTTCTGCAGTTTTCATGTGGCAACCTAAATGCATTAATAATCACTTATACTGAATTTAATTCCATCAGTTTTGCCTTCATTCAAATTGAACATTAACAATTACTTAGTCTACTCTTCTGTGTCTATGTTATAATACCCTTTGTAATTTAATGCCAAATTACTATCATGAGCTTATGATTCCAAGCACAGAATACTTCACTCTATTTTCCAATAAAAATTATTTATTAACAGCATGTACATTACAATAATTATACTAATAATGGAAGATGTTTAACTTTCAAATACTTTGAAATGCTGAACCCACTTGCCTACTTGCTTAAAATGGGTAAGTTTAAAAAGGAATTAAAATTATTTTCATTTTTCAGACATTCTGATCTTTTTGCATGTGCAAAGTTTTTGTTAATATCTTGAAAAATCTAGCAGAGCCAAACCTGACAAGGACACCTCACCTGCATATCTAATTAGATTGTAAAACACTGCTGTCAAGGAGTTTTCCTTCAAATGAATGTTAAGCAAGATTTCTCTTGTTTTCATGAAGGGTTGATTCCCTGAAAGTGACCTGTTTCCCTGCAAACCATTTTCCTCTACTGTAGGTATCTATCTGTAAGTCTAAAGGTTGCTTTTGGCTGAAAAACCTGTGTTCCAGCAGGTTTGAATAACTGTGGTGAAAACCAACTCAAGATGCAATGGGAACTAGCTGTACTTTCCTGACCATAAAACTATTCTTTATACCAAGGGCTCTGTCAAACAAGCTCTGCTGAGTGGCACTTCAGTGACAGAAATTGCTTCCAACAGCAGCTGTCTGCTCTACAAGGTTCCTTGCATGTCATTCGGCTTGGTACCTCAGGGACAGCACAGGCACCATGCCCCACAGAGATGGAAGACCATAGTCCTCCCTTTCCTATATATTGGCTTAAATCAGGTATTTCTGGGCTCAAGTGGAGGCTGGTAACACCAGCTGAGCATTCACAGAGTGTGTTCAGTGTTATGGACAGGGGCTCTTTGCTGTCAGCATGCAACACATGCTTCAAAGTCCCAATACCACCCATACATCAAGCATTTTGATTATGCCTTTGCAGTCCAGTTCCCACATAAGGCTCAGAAATCATGAACCAGATGGCAGAAAGTCACAGGAATCACAGCAAACCCAGATGCCCATCCTGAAGATGAGGAATCCACTGAGGCCTTGAGCAGACAGTCACCAGGGAGGCTGGCATTCACCCAGCGTGTCCCCGGGGCAGGCAAGGAGCCTGCACTGGCAGCTGTTTTCTTCTCATCCAGCCCTGGGCCCAAGAGGGCCAGCCTTCCCTGGTGCCAGAATTTTGGGTGGGTAATTCTGCTCTCCTGAGCACTGTTCTTCTGCACAGGCCTCCAGCCCTGAATGATCTTGTGTCTCCATTCAGCATCGAGCAAGTGCTGAGAGGGGCAGCCCAGGGCAGAAGTGGGTTGCAGGTATGGGATTGTTGGTAAGTGCTCCTCATTGTGTCCTTTACTACAAAAATAAGAAACTGTTCCATGTTTTATTCTCCATATGCGAGACACAGAATTCTAGCAGAGCTTTTCTTACCCTCTTGTTCCTCACTGACTCATTTTATCTCTTGACTAACAGTGAAATACATGGCCAAATTTATAGAATAGATAGTTTCTTTAAGCTTATCTTGACCTAGTGTATTTTATATATGTTAGAAGCCAAATATAAACTAGGGAGGTATGTGGGCAGGTAAGTCTGAGCTGATGTAGTTAAATTGGTGTAATATTACAACTTTATGCAATTTCCTGTGCTGGCCAAACACTGAAGAATTCCAGATGCCTCATTCAGATATTAGTAATAACTGTTTCAACAGCATGTAGATATTATTCTGGGACTGTTCCACACTTGAAACCTCAAATATATTATTTACTACTGTTGTTTATTAAAAAGCAGTTTATCACAAATTCTAGGCACTGAAAAATGGTGTTCTGAGTCATAAAATTTGTACTCAACCTACCAGAGTAAAGCAAAAATTGTAGTTGCCTTAACTCCAATTGCCTGACCATTTAATTCCCAAAGAGACTTCAAATGAATTGAGGAAGACCAAATATATATATGTGAATTTGTAGATTTTTGTATGTAGAATGTTGAGGTTTTAAAAGACAATAAATCTCTCTTTTCCCTTTAAGTCTGACTATATTGCTCTAAAAATGAGGCAAAATTCTTCTGTGTTGAGGCTTGTCTATCATGAGTGCCATAGCAATACTCTAATGAAGCCCAAAGTTTTCATTGAAAGCATTATTTGGATTGAAAAGTTCTGATTTTCTACTTGCTTGGCATTTTGTTAGCCCTCTAAAACCTCTCCAAAATGGGTATGATTTGCTACAGCTTCAGGATACAGGACTGGTCAATTTTATTTGTACACCACATTACCTATATAGAGTGCAAGGAACTTTGGTCCCTTCTATTATTGATTTGCCTTTGACTTGTTGGTATTGTCTTATTAGCAACTACTTTCATTATCTGACACAGAGATGGCAGACAAGGAAAGGTAAGAGCCAGTGCAGAGACTGGAAAAAATACATGGCCATGCTGAATTGGATACAAAAACTTTCAGCAGCAACAGCTGCAGCACAGTCTTTCTCAAATTGGAGAAACCTGTCACATTTTCTGAGGATGTTGTCCCAGCATGCCTTCCAGAAGATTTTGCTAGATATATTCTTGTGGAAGAGGTTTTACAGTGATTTCTGTGAGCCAGAGAGAAGCTTGATAAGAGGATCCATGTTTACCCCTGAAAGAATTTTCTACCAAGGCCATTGAGATAAAAACCAAGAACACAAGAAGGATAAATAAGAGAAACCTGCTACTGCCTGCTCCAATAAGCACTTTGTTTGTCTTTCCTGACCAATGAGTAAAGTGTAAATTTTTGTTTATACATTTGTAAGAATGTATAAAAAGCTTGCATGCTATAATAAAACCGGGTTTGAAGCCTTCTGAAAATGGAGTGTTGCTTTGTATTGTGATGGTCTCAACTACAACATATTCTGATGAATTAATTGGAATTGTCAGTGGCTTTGAGAACATGTATACAGGAAAAAACCCCTAGAAAATGCAAAAACCACTCGTATCCAGAAGAGTCTAATTAACTGTGCATGTCACTGAGTGAAATGAGTTGTTAGATGAAGTTCCTTGAATTGGAAAGGCTTGCTTGCTGTCACCAAAATCACTGCTGTTCTGATAGCTTCTTGCTTTCCTTCTGAGATACCTTCTTCACCAGCATTATTGATATAATGGTTTTGGCTATCATAAAGTGAATGCATTGCATACCCTACAAGTTACAATATTGTTATATGTTATTATTTTTATAAATTATTATTTAAGTCATTCACAACTGAAAAAAATTTAAATCTGCAAGGGTAACTAGTATTTCAAGACTAATAAAAGCCTAACTGTCTTATCATCTGAACCTGACATCCTCTGTCTGCCTTATTTCAACCCAGAGAAAAAATTATTTGTTTTACAGCCAGTTCAGTGGTATGTAAAAAATTGTGAAGCAGATATTGAGATATTTGAGCCCCTACAGAAAAAGTACTCTGTGTTTTACTTCAAAAGGTGTGTCAGTATGTATTTTGGAAGAGAGAAGAAAGATGTTACAAATTGGATTGTGGCATAAAATGTGCAATATTTTTCTCATTCCCTACCTTCACCATATCCAGTTTTCAAGTGTGAAAGTCACCATGAAATGAACAGAGCAGTCAGCTTTGTTCTGCAATGACCACTGTCTGGTTTCTCTATAAAAACTCAAAAAACCCACTCTGGAGTCTGTCCCATTTGTATTATTTCCCTGCCACTATTCCCTGACATGTCCTGAACTTCAGGCTGCTAAATGAACTCGATTCAGGAGTGACAGTGCATTGTAGGCCATGGTGTTCAAGCCAAGGATGGAAGCTCAGCCCCTGGTGGCTGCATGTGTCACTCCCTGACATCACTGCTCCAAAGGATATACCCCTGTCTGAATTCCCACAGGACCTCCTTTGAAACCTGTAATTACAGCTCAGCCCTAAACTATAGAGAGAGCCAGCCTGATACATGTAACAATGGGCCAGGCTCGGTGTGTCCCAGGGACTACAGGGAGGCCATAACACAGGACTGGCACTTGCTGACCCATTCCCTCATTGCCATCCATCTCTCCTCCCACCCAGCCCTTCCATGGCCACTTGTCCCGGTTCTGCAGCACTCCTGGTTCATTCATAATCACTTACAGAGGGCTCAGACACCTCTGATGGGCTTTGATTGCTGTCTTCAGCTCAACATGCATTCAGAGGAATCAGTCATCTGAGCTTCTCCTTCCCCACCTCCCAGTTTGCATTGCCAGGCATGAAACACCATCACCAACTTCCTCAGATGTTCAGTACCAGATAAGAACACACTCTGTCTGCAGGGACACTTACCACAGCCGCTTAATTGCACAGAGAACTGCAATCCTCACTCAAGACACATAGCCAGGCACACATCATCAATGCTCTGCCTCAGTGCTCTTTGGGTCTGCACAGACAGGATAGGGCTTTAACTCAAGTCATCCTGAAGATGCACTTTGAAACTTGAATAAGCTTTCTTTGCCATCCTGTTTCAATATGGATACAGTTTTTTCCCTGTCATAAATGTAGAAGTCAATCTCCAAAAGCAGTCCAGCAGTGTGACAGTTGCACAAGTCCACAGAATCCATGTCTCCCACGGCTTGGAAGTCAGGTTGATGGCAACAGCCAGTTCCACCAGCCAGTTACAGATGTCTGGGCTGTGGGTGGAAGATGTTGGGTGCAGTCTTTGCACTGGTGCTGCTGTGGTCATGTTAGGACTTCCCTCCTGCTGAATCTGTTGTAGAAGGAGTGACTGGTTGGTCAAAGGAACAATTTAAATTATAGCATCTGGACACAGCTGCAAAGCTGCTGCCCAATGTGCTCAGTGGAGAGAGTCAGGCAGAAAGACAGAGGAACAGGAAACTGCATTAAAAAGTCTGAACTCTGGGTAAAGTCCAAGTGCTTTCTTCTCTCTTCATTGTCCACTTCAGACCGCATCAGTGTTCCAGGAGTTTGCCTGAAAAATCTGCTGTTTAGGTTCCTCTGAGAGCCATCCTTAATAATTTTTATCCTGAACTCTGGGTTAGAGCAGTAGGGAGATGCTACCAGACAAAACTAGAGGGAAAAAAATCTTCATCCAAATGTCACACATTCCAAAGTGATTTTGTTTCATTTTTACATGGGATGGGGGGATATTCCTCATCTCAGAGCAAAATTAAGCAACTTACCAACCACCCTTATCCATCATTGAAAGTGTAACTAGGAGCTAAGGTACAATGACGCTGTCTGTGCATGTGCTCTGTCATCTTCTGGTTCTTCCTAGCCAGGTTTTTTTGGCTGGAATTTTGGTAGGGAGCAAAATTTTAACATATAAGTTGAGAGAAAATGTAAAGAAACATGAAGGTGGAAGTAAAGAAATAATGTATTTTAATAAATGAAATATTTTAAAAAATTGCTATTTTTAACAATATGTGCACAGAAAATGTCAGAGCTTGCATTTGCAGAGATCATAGAATCATAGATGGGCTTTGGGTAGAGGGGACCTTCAAAGATCACCTCGTACAACACTGCCTGCCATGGGCAGGGACACCTTCCACTAGACCAGATGCTGAAGGTCCCATCCAGCCTGGTCTTGAATACTTCTGGGGATGGAGCAAATGTCAGAGAAGTTCCAAGGTGGCTTTTGTTTTCACTGCCAGGCCATCAGGACACTTGCAGATCCTTGAGGGTAGGCTGACAGTCTTCTTATGAGTGCAGCTCCCAAAGGAGAAAATCAGAGCTCCCTGGGGTTACATTCCTTCCCGTTTGCTCCTCCAAGGTTTCCTGCAATCTGTAACCAAACCACAAAGAGAGTGCTGATGTTCTTTTGAAACAGCCACAAGTTCCTCCTCATTTAGAAATGCTGATGCACTTTGGATTTGGCAAGAAAAGCTTTTTTGTTTTTCTGCAGGTGGTGAACAGACTTGGCTGAACTCAATCCAGGTGTTTAGCTGAAATCAGTACCCATTTTAACTGCACTAAGCAGCTCACTAGCTGAGGTATGCATTTCCAAAAAAGCATGTGATGGGTTACTCAGGACAGCTGCCCTTGGCACATCATGCTGCAGCAGGGCTGATGGCCAGCCCATAGCAGAAGATGGGTGGCACTGACATGTCCCCATCACTGCCCCATCCCTGCCCCATCACTGCCTGGGCAGCAGGTCTCCAAACCCACTTCCCCTGGGTTGCTGAACTGGGCAAAGAACAACGTCCGTGTGAACCAGTTGCTAAAGCAGGACTAACTCCCTCAGCTGCTCCATCCTGAGGAACTGCTAACTTGGTATCTGACACTGCCTGCAGGCTTCATCCTGGAATGAGCAACCCTTCAAGAGCAAGGCAACCCCTAAACAGGGCTGCAGGAAATAGGGTGCAGGACTCCATAATGAAACATGTCGCCATATGCTTGCTGTGGTAATTAAAGGAAGGGAAAAAGAAATCCCAGTAACTCTTTATAAACACATGAGGAAAGGACTGCCATTTTAAACCCCTCTTTTTATGAAGTTTTCATACTAATATGAAAGTTAAAATGTAAACCTGTTGCATTGATGTCAATACAGAAAAAGCAAAGTCAGTGCCATGCATACTGAGTACACTGTGTCCCATTCCCAAGGACACAGCTGCTCAGTCAAGGGGTATCTTTTGTAAAAAACATCCCACAGCAAGAGGAAAAATGACCATGTAAACTAAGATCTTGTGGGATACAGCTTCTGAAGCTCTGTGTTATTAATATTAAATCAATTTGAATAACAAACATACCTACAAGAGTTCCTTACTTGACATAGGTTTAGGTTTGCGAAATATAAACAGTTTCTTTAAAAAAAAAAAATCTGCGGATCCACATTTTTGTGCTGGGTTCTGCAAAGTCCTGTGCTGACATCAAGTGGTGACATATTTTTCATGCCAAAGGGAGCCAGGCTGGCTGTGCTGTGTATGCATGGGATGATATTCATTATCATGAGATGGTAAAGGCGAGTGGTCCCAGACCACTGGGGGACTACAGCAGCAGCCTCAGTGGCAGGTGCTCCCGTGGGGATGGACAGCCAGAGGAGTGTGGAAAAGCAACACAGCCTCTGCAAAGCAAGGCAAGGGGAGTGAGGTGAGCCTCCACAGTGACTCCTGGACACAGGAGGTGCTGTCTGAGCCCTCAGCACCCACCAAATGTGACCACTGGCAACAGCTCTCCCTTTGCTAGCCACGAAAGCTCTGGCTGGGAGAGGTACAGTGGGGCTTGGTGGCCTCAGGGGACTGAGGAGAGCACGGAGAGCTCATTTAGTGAGGAAAGCTGGACACACAGTTAACCAGAGGATGGGAGGCTGTCTTAATTAGTTCTGCAGAAATACCAAGGAGGGCAAAACAAATACAGAAGGTCATGAACTGCCTGTGAATAAAATCAAGCTTGGTATTAGAAGAGTTTTAACTCCAAGTGAACTTCTGGAACAACAGCCCTGTGGAAACTGCAGGAAAACCCTCCCACAATGGAGTTTTAAAAGGCAGGTTGATTATTTGCTGCAGGTATTGTGGCCCGTGATGTGAGCTGTAACATCAGCCCTGGGTTGGTAGGGACTGGCCTTGGTGAGGGATGTCTTTTGTTTCCCTCATTGGCCTCATCCTCACTGAAGCTTGTTTTCAAAGGTGCAATTGATGGGAAGTGCAGTTTTATTTGTGGATTTACCCACGGGTGTTCAAGTAAATCATGCTTTGTTAAAAGAACTGCGTACTCAAATAATAGCTGGGGATTTATGATATGAAAATACAGAATGGTCTTGGTTCATAACTCAGATTAAGTACAAAACCACTCTTCCTCTCACTGGTTGTTGCTCTGAGTGTAGAAATGGTTTCCTGCTCTTCCCAGGAGCCAGTCTATTCTGGGAGCCCTGCAGCAACACTGCCATTGCATGCCAATGGGTTTATCCTTCCTCTTGTCCAGGGCTGGGAAGCAGGGTCACCCTGTCCACAGGGTGCATAGCTCAGCAGCCCAGGAAGTGTTTCTGTCCTCTCCATACCTACACCTCCTTTCACGGACTCCATCTGGCTGTGGGTCTCTGTGTGGCTGGAATCCTGATGTCAGGAAAAGTTTTCCATGCCCTCCTTCATGGCTGGGCATTACAAACCTAAGAGTGAAAAATAAAAATGCCATATCCATTCAGATGCATCCCTAGGGGGAGAAAATCCTGTTTGTGGGCTTGGTTGCTCCAAAAGCTGGTGGGATTTGCCCATTGCAGCTAAGCCTTGGTAAATGTTTTCTGGGGACAATGTACAAAAGGGCCACATCGTGTAATTGGTCCCTGAGGTCATTGCCCAGCCTGTGCTTTGATATGGCACAAAGAAATGTTCGTGCTGTTCTTCTCCACCCACGCTGTGTTACTGTAAGTGGGTGCTGGAGCACGGGAGGAACATCCAAATCTCGAGCAGCTCTCAGGGCACTGGCAAAGGGCCCCACAGCCAGCCAGGGCACAGGGAGAAGGGCACTGGTACGCTACTGAGCTGGGCATTGAGTCCTTTGGTTTGGTTTGGGTTTGTTTTTCGGGTTCTTTTCCCCATGTGTTGACATTGCAGCCAGGATTTGCCCTTAGAGGTTTTGTTTTCTCATGAGCAGCTGGACTTTAAACTTCAACATCTCTCCTGCAGCCATTTCCCACAGGAGCTGCAGGAATGCAGGCAGGCACCGTCAGGCTCAGAGGGTAACAATGGCAAGGTGCTCTTGGATAATATTCTTCCTTCTCTCTGCCCTTTTTCTTCAGACAGAGCAGGCAGGTACGGCTTTTGTTTTGTTGCACCTTTGCTTCTGATTTGTGCTGCTGCTTTTCTAAGAACACCAGTAAGTTTGTACCTTGTATAATGTTTACTTTGTAGCACAGAGTGAAATCAATGAAAACAGCCCGTTCCTTATTTTCTTTAAATTTCTGCTGTTTATTTCATGCACCTAAGTGGAAACTGCTGTAAATTAATGGGGCAATGTAGTTTTGAAGTACCATCATTTATGCCAGGGTAATATTTTGTCTTTCCCTACAATTTTTAGAGTGTTCCAGATATTAATGCGAATTTTGTTTTATACTTCTACTTGCTGCTGAAATAAAAATGAGAGAGTCCTATGGAAGAGGTCAATATGCATGCTTGTTATAGCTTGAAGAAGTTTATGTTTCTGTATTAATCCTCCATGGTTTGTCACAAATAAGGAGGAGCCAGGCAAGGAAGAAAAAGATGGTGATCTCTCTTAAGAAAGTCAAAATACCCTGCAGCAGAAGTTCACTGCCAGCTGTGCTGGATGTGGCAGAACCACTGCACAGCAGCAATATGTGCTGGGGGTCAGATAACATTTAAAATGCAGGACAGAGTCATGAAGCTTTTCTTTTTTTAATATCATGTGCAAGACAGTTGCTTATGGGATATCCTTCAAAAAGAGAACTAAATATCTGTACACAGTTTTGGAATAATTTTGCTGTTGCTCTCACTTTTGCCAGTTCTATGATTATCAATTATTCAACCAGCACTGTTGGGTCCCCAAACACTGTATAAAAGATAAAAAAAACCTGAATATTCCCTGCCCCAACTTATTTACTTTCCAAGCACAGAAGAACTGACAAACTCGTGCTGACACACATGGTCACACATTGCTTCATGTGGAAGAGGAGGCTCCAGGGTGGCACCAGCTGCCCAGCTAGCAGGCAGTTTTTGATTGAGGTGGCATTTGCAAAGAGGAGTTTTAAGATCTGTTAGCTGGTCTTTCCTCCTCTTTACTCAAATCTGAAAGATTACAATGTCTTCCACATAAACGGTGGTATGGGATATAGCCCTCTTAACTATGAGCATTGCTGAGGGGTAGTTTTTATTTGCTCTCCTTAAGAGAACTCAGCCATGTCATGGCTTTGCTTCTCAGCAAAAAAATTTGCCATGAACTAAGGCTGAAGAGCATCAGTTTGGATCCACCATCATAACTACATACCACTAATATCCACTTCCATAAATGCATCTGAAACCCCTGTGCAGTCTCACAAAATGGCCTTTGCCTTTTATAATAGTGTTTTCCCCCCTTTTCCTGGCTGTGCACCCACACTCTGCTCTGTATGTCCATTGCAGTAAAACAATTTGCCAGGAAGGGCTTCAAATTCCCCCTGCTTGGGAGCAAGTCAGGCATTCCCCAGAAGTAAAAGGTCTCAACTCCTCAGCTGAATTTGGGCTAAGACAGTAGAGCTCTTTAAGTAAGTAAGGTTAATATGGCTGAAACCCCAAATCAATCAAAATTATTTATTTTATAAAGAAGGTAAAATTATATAAGGTGATTAATCTAAGTACTTATATTAGTGTTTTGTCATACAATGTTCCAGTATTTATATCAGCTCATGATGCAAACAGTGTTATCAAGAGACAGAGACGTGCCAGTTCCATACTTCTGGAGGAGGTCCTTCAAGGCAGCTTGGAAAGAGAATGCCTAGAAGAGAGATGTACACATGAAGAAGCAAGAGAAGTATTTGAAAATGATGAAATGCTCGTAAGTATTTTGTTTCCCTGCACGCACAATAAAAACTGCTGCCACGATCCTTTGCTTGTGAAACACAAGACTGCTTCATTTGTTCGGGTTTCTCTCCATGTGAAATCTTGGCATTTGCCATCTCAGCAGGTAGCAAGCAGGTGTCTTTCACGGTCAAAATGGAAATGAGGAGGTCAGCTCTGATATTGTTCAAGTCCTCTCCAGAAAATGATGTGTCATGCTCCTTATATTAGTAAATCATGTGGCTGTTGTCCCATCCTGACCACACACAGAAATACAGCTTCAGCATTCCTTAGGGATCAGGAGAGGCAAAGGGGTGTTGGTCAGCAGAAGAGCACCTGGAGAGCAGCACAAAGGAATTCCAGTCACTCCAGCCAGTAAATTGGCTTCATCAGGGCCCAGCTCAAATGCCTCTGTGCAAATGCATGCAGCATGGGAAATAAATGAGAGGAGTTAGAGTTGTCTGAGGCACTGGAACAGGTTGTCCAGAGAAGCTGTGGATGCACCATCCCTGGAAGTGCTCAAGGCCAGGCTGGATGGGCCTTTGAGCAACCTGGTCTAGTGGAATATGTCCCTGCCCACAGCAGGAGATTGGCACTAGATGATTTTTAAGGTCCCTTCCAACCCAAGCCATTCTGTGATTTTATGACTGGGGCAGAGGGAATCCATACACCAGCAAGTGGTGGGACCTACAGAGAGAAGCTCACTTGGTGAATAGCTGCAAATTCCTTTGCACCAGGGGCTCTCCAGACATATACAGATGGATGCTGTGCTCTTTAATGGGAATCTGGATGGAGTTTTGTTTGCAGGGAAAGCAGAGGAAAGAGCTGCAGTGCTGCCCATGGGCAGCCGTGGTGCTTTGGGGAAGAGAGGGGCGGGCAGACGTGTGGCTTTGGGGAAAGCAGCTCCAGGGCTAGCTGCAGTAGCCAGGGAGGTGCAGGGCACAGGGTGCAGCAGTGGTGCCCCACAGCTCTGCTCTGTGCTGATCACTCTGCCTCCAGCAGCACCTGCCAGGGGCCAAGTGGCATGGGACAGGATGGGGTCACTCGCAGGCTACTGCACACCAGGGAGACAATAGCCAGCCAGTTTGTTCAGGGAGCTGCATTGCTAAAGGATCCAGCTGTTCCTCTCTGGCCTGTGAAGTGTTTCTTTTCCTCTACAGCTTCTTAAGAAACAATAAAGTAAGCAGCAGGCAAAGCCCCTCCCTTATCATGTGTATATTTGCTAGCGGCACATTAGAGTTGTGCAACTTTGTAAACATTAAACCACTGTATACATTCCCTCATAACATGTTTTTTGGTTTAGCAAAATATTTATGACATATTACATTACTTGGGAATTAAATAATTTCCTAATTTTCTAATTTCCTTTTTTTGTTTTTTCACCCAGAAAATGTTTTGGGATATCTACTATGGTAAGCTGCTCTCTTGATTTCTCTCCTTCATAGTACTGTCACATTATGAACATCATGATTCAGTCTAATACTGGTTTTCTAAGAGTTTATTCTATGAGAAACAATCAGTCTCTATTTGTCATGTCTGTAGTAAAGCAGAAGGAAAATTCTTGATGTGAAATAATTTTTAAAAAGTAATATACAGGAAAAACCATTTAAATCTGCAAAAACAATAAAAGTAGAAGATGAGTAAAGGTTATCATAGTAAATAGGCTATTTCTTTTCCTGAATCTGAGACAGCCTGGAACATGAGAGAGTATGTTTTGCTGATACAATAGAGCAGCACAGTTCTATCAGTAAAATCTCACAAATACAGAATTAGCACTTAAACCTGAGCAAGATAAATAGATATTAAAAGCTACTGAGCTGTCTACAAACTCTGGAATGATGCACATTGGGATTGCATCATTCCCTGTCAGGTGCCAAGGTGAGAAGCAAATCTGTAGAAGCTGAGGGCCTGATGTAACTAAATGCCACCTGAACAGGAAGCCTGTGACACCAGCTCATGGTGACTGTGCCTATTCCCTCCCTTTTTTCTGCATGCTTCATCCCAAGTTTTTCTCTTGTTTTTAACTTAGCTATTATTAATTTCTAATCTTAGATTTAAAGAGTGGAATAGGAGGTGGCAAAACCAGCAGTCAGTAATAATTTTCTGCACAAGCCACTAAATCACTGAGTCCTGGGAACCATTGCATAGAAGAATCCCATCAGTGCTATAAAGGTTATGAAGAATGATGCTAAATATCTGGCATTTTGTTACTTTTGTGAGGGTGGGATTAATTTCTAATTTGAGTCATTGGATATTTGTACTAAGCATGTCATGCAGGCTTCCTCTCTAGCCTAGGATGAGAGAAGGGAAACCAGTTCAGAATGGTCCCTCCAAACAAGCTTAGCCACAATCAGGACACATTACTGACTTCAGCCTCAGGAGTGGCTTTCTTGCTCTAATTAAAAGCCATATGTTCTGTCTTCTTCCTAAAGAACAGCAGTGTGTGCTTCCTTCTCTGTGATGTCTTCTCTAACATTTTGGAGAGTGTTGCCTTTGAAAAGTGGCTTTTTCCTCCTTGCTAAACAAACACATTTTTTCATCCTGTCTTCCAATAATCTCATTTTCTAGACCTCTGGTATCCATGTTGCTTTCTGCTGAAAGTCCAGGGTGCAGTGGATAAATCTGCATTGTGAATAAAAGAGGAAAGGCTGAGCACCCACCTAACTGCTGGGTCACCCACCAGCTCTGTTCTGCACTGTTTTGTCCCTTCAAGTCAAAACTGATGTAGTGGCAGCTTGCTGGATGTCTGCTGTCAGGGCACTTTGCCTGAGGTCACACTTGTCCCTGACCCTCTTCTATCAACAGTATAAACTTCACCATTGCCAATCTCTCTTTAAACATCACTTTCCAAAAGCTTTGTGCAAGGCTTATAGCAGTCTGCTCACTGAATGACAATGTTATTGGAGACATTTCTATTCTATGATGTTCACTGATCCCCCCGAGGTCCCTTATCCTATAAGATGATTAGATTTAAATGGTTTGAATTATTTGATCTTGAAAAATGTATGTTGGTTTTTACTTCCCACCTTTTTATACTGCTATGTGCTTACAGTTCAATCAGAGCTTGCCAGCAACAGAAATCAGGCCAATTTCTTTATATTTCCTTGAATCTTCTCATTCCTCCTTTAATAAAGCTAGGTGATGGATTTATTTTCTTCCCAGCACGGGTTTCAGAGACTTGAATCCATCTAACTGCTTCAGGCTGCAGGGGTAACCCCTCCCTAGCTCCAGCTCCTCAATTCTGCCTGCTCAGCTGTGCAGGTGAGATTCCCCCATTTCACACAAACACCCTCTCTGGAGGCCTACATTGTGCTTGGATATGCTGGTGGCACCTGACTGCAGATGGGTTGAAGGTGGTAACTCTTTCAGCCAGTGTTTTAGTACATCTAACACTCAAAGACATAGCGCCCATAGCCTAAGCAGATGATGATTGGTGGTTTTTTCCCAGTAGCTGGCAGTTTTCACTTCCCTGAAATCAGGTAGGGCAGCTCGCTGACTGAATTAACCTCTCTGACGAGGTGTTAATTTTTAGAAAGGTTGGACAGCATGTCCCAGGTTAGGCTCTTCTGGCTTGCTTACTGATAGCCTATGTCTATAATAAGTAGTTGTTGCTTGGATCATGTTTTCAAACTGCTTAGGAGTCATTCCTGTGGGCAGCTTGAAGGGAAACTGGCAGCTCTGCCTGGTGCTTCCCTCACAATGAGGACACCCTCTTGTTTCAATGTTCAGTTCAAGAGAAAGAGCAAGCTTGCTAGAGTCTGAGCTGCTGCATGATAATTGTGCAGATATATAAAAGTTATATTTCCTCCTGTTTTGATGTTTCTTGCTGTACACTTGCTCTATAATTTTTATGCCAGCTTTTTCTATCCAATGCATATCAATCTAACATGGGAGACCTAAAACACCAGTCTAATATTACAATTGTAAAAAAGCAGGAACTGTGACTCAGTCCTTTTCCCTGAATCAGAGCATCCATCCTCCAGAAGGAGGCTCTGCCTCTGGGCAGCTCCCAGCCTCTCTACAGGGGCTGCAAGAGCACCTCTGGAAGCAGATTTGAGCTAAAATTACCCCTGAGGAGCAGTTCAGTGACACTTAGCCCATTTCCTTCCAAACTGCTCTCACAACACTTCTCTGAACAGCACATGTGGTGGGACGAGGGCTGTGTAATTTGGGATTGGTGGTGGTGGTGACTCCTCCCTCTCCATCTCTTCAGGTGGCAGGAGGTGCTCCTCAAGCCCCTGCCAGCACAACGGTGTGTGTGAGGACAGCATCCGTGGCTACACCTGCACCTGTGCTGAGGGCTATGAGGGAGAGAACTGTGCTTTTGGTAAGGCATTGCCCCCTTTGAGAAGCCCCATCTCGTCACAGGCTGTCCCCATGAAACCATACCCACATCTCCCATGGTGCCACTTACCATGGTTTTGGGTAAAACATGCAGTTCTGGCAGAGCAGGGGTGATATGTGCTGCCTGCCTACAAAACATGATGGAATCCTGAGGTTCCATAGGCTGTCCCTGTGCCCTGAGCCTCCCTTCTCCAGGGATGCAGCAAAAGAGCTGAAACCAAAGCACCTCATGGGTACACCCCAAAGCCAGCCCTGCCACTGCCACCTGTGCTGCCTGACTGCTTGTCCTGCTGTGGTCCCAGGTGTGAAGGACCAAGGCTGCAGTGCCAGGGTGGCCTCTCAGGCACCTGGTGTCTCTGAGGCCACACACTCCCACAAGACAGTCCCTCAGGACAGGAGGACCCCAGAAAACAAACCATTTCCAGTGGAAGTGAAAAGCATAAAGTAAAACAGATGTGTTCTTGCACAGGAAACCCCCGGGCCAGATACTACATTTTTATATCTGCCAGGTTCTACTTTCCAGCCCTGACATCAGTATTTCTGCTGGTTCAGAGGTCCCCTGGGTGGGAGACGCCCTGGCTGCAGCAAGGCAGGGTCGTTCTCTGTATAAGGGGTGTGACTGTGACCCACTTCTGGGGAGCACAGAAGGTGACACAGCTTGGACCAGTGCTGGGATCTAGATCATCTCAGAGCCTTAGGCAGCCATGTTATACAAGATTTCTTGCTACGTATGAGCTAGATCAAATAACAGTTGCTTTGTGCTAGAGATTTAAGTCTATGCTTAGCTATGGAAAGTTGAGCATGTTTTGAAGTTCTTACTCCCTTTCTTTTTTTCTTATCTTTGGTAGCTGATGTGTGCAATATCAAACAAGTGTGCAAAATGAGAGCTACAGGTTTTTTCCAAAACCAGAAACCTTAGCTGCCTTCTTCTTCAAGCAATACTTGTCTTCATAATGTGCAACAGTTCCCCTTGCTGCAGATACTCGGTGTTTTGTTTAAAAACCCATGGCACCCTTTCCCAGAACTCAGAGGTGCAGTGTATGGTGCAGGGAGGTGCAGGGGGAGCACAGTTTGCAATGAGTCTGTGAATGCTGCAGAGACTCAGCTGTCTCCAAGTTCTGTTTTACAAGGGGGAAAAAAATCCCAGTGGTAAATACCACCAAGCCAGAGTCCCAACCCACATCCACACAAAGTGAATAAAAAGTAAAACATAGAGGACTCAAGCGATGAAAGAATACTCCATGTTTTTCCTCTGCTTGTTCTGTTTAGCTAAAAATGAATGTCACCACCAAGCAAAGGTAGGATGTGACCACTTCTGCTATCCAGGAAGTGATTCCTACCGCTGCTCCTGTGCTGATGGCTACGAGCTTGGGAAGGATAAAAAACAGTGCATCGCATTAGGTAGGTGTGAGCATGGATGATAAGGGGGCACCTGCTCAGGGCTGGGGTGGGCAGGCCACCATCTAACAGATGTGATCAGCCTGCTTTTAGCCTAAAGCAATATTCCTGGGTAGAAAAAGGAATCTAGGGACCACCACCCAAGATGCCAAAGTAATGGTAAAAGATGGGCCATTTGATCAGAACGTTTAAGTATGAATCAGCAGAGAGGACTTGCACCACCCTACATATCACTCACTGGACCAGGTTTTCCACTCCTGTGTTTCATAAAGAGTAATTCTGCTGAACACATGTATGCTTGGGAATGAGATTCAGTTGATTCCCATCAGGTGACCAATAGTCTAATAAATGAAGGGAAACATTTCCTGCCATATTAATTAGCTTGAAACAGTAGCCCTTTTTAGCTCTTCAGTCTCATATTAGGTATCTCATTCAATTTCATCCCCTTACAAAGTAGGTCTACTAAAAACACGGAAGTGTATTTAGACCTGTGTCTGTATTAGCACAAGTGGGGCAGCCAAATCAGAGTTCAGCCGCAGAGTCACACTTTTGGTGGTGACAGACTGATGTCCACACTCAGTGCACACTTCAGGTGGGCTTTACATCAAACTGGCCTAGTTCAATCCTGTGGACTAAGCACCAGTCAGCTGTGAGAGTGTGTCACGTGTGCACCTGGAAGGTGTCCTGTGGTTTAGCTTCACCTGAACAGAATCCAGTGTGTGTGACCCAAACCCAAACCAAGAGGAAGTGTGACAAATGCAGATAACTGGGTGATCCAATCGAAAAGCATGTGTGTTGTTTGAACCAGATGAGAAAGGCATGCATGTCCCTAGAGTGACAGCTGTAACAAGGAAAACCCAGGATTTACCTTGTCCAGGCTGGGCCACAGCTCTCAGGTGACACAATTTGAATACAGGATACAAAAACGAAAAAGCAAGATGTACTGATGGTTGGCTGGAGAGGAAGCCTCATTTCATTAGTGAAATGAAGCACAGGGAAACCTGGTCCCTACAAGCCTTACATGGTGACCATGTTCAGCCCATTGCTAAACTATTATGACTACAATTGCCAAACAAATTATTCCAATTTTCACCAGCTGAGACAGTCATTCTCCTTTTCCTTTGTGCAAAAGCAGAACCCCAAAGTCAAGGTGGAACAGTAGGCATTTGCAGGTATTAGCTGTCTTGAAATGATACAGCATGAAGTTTTGACTTTTCTTTTTAAATTCATTTGTTAGATGCATGTGCATGTGGCAGACTTCAAGACAGTGATAACCTTATAAGTGAAACCAGGAAGAAAAGTGTTGAGCGATTTCCTTGGCAGGTATTCCTAGCAATTCATGAAACCCATCACTTACCCTCACATGGACAGTGCTACCTATTGTTTTTTGCATTTTCTTAGGTACTGCTGCTAAACCCAGAAGGGAAAGGCTTCTGTGGAGGAGTGCTGCTAAAAAGTAACTTCGTGTTGACCACAGCAGAGTGTGCCCTTCTGCACAGCCATTTTCAAATCAGGGTTGGTGCTGGTAGGTGATCCAACACATTTTTTCAGGCTGCAGCACATTTCAGTATTGACAAGCTAAATTTTAAAATAGCTTATGAAACTTCTTGCTGCATAAAAATATTGTTAAAGGAAACAAATATGATGTTATTTCACTTAAGCACCTCAGTCGAGTATCTGAGCTAGAACTACAGCTACCCCACATTCCCCTCTACAAGGCAAGCAGAGACAAGTGCCTCTTGAGCACAGTTCAGAACTCAGCACCCAGAGATCAGCTAAAACAGTGGATTTAGTTGTCACTTGTTTCATGCCAAAATTCACATCAGTGCTGGATATTCATCCTTACTGCTGAAATTATTCATGCTCCTACCAGCATTAAAAAGCTGCCAGTGTGTTATTGCTCGTTTCCCTTTGCTGCAGAGGTTTTGAGGAAGAGTGCCTTTAGCTCATCTGCTGCACATGTTTCTCAGCACGACCAGGCAGCTTGCATGCAGCTTTCAGGTCTCTGATAAACTGCTCCTAAGAGCAGTCAAATGTCATTGCTCCACAGGGCCTAATGGAACAAGTGGAACTGGGAAGACAATGCAAATTAGCGAGAAGCACATCCACATCCGGTATGATGAAGACACTGCTGAGAACAACATTGCATTACTACAACTTCAAGAGCATGTTGAGTGTGACAACTCTCACCTTCCTGTGTGCATCCCTGAGAGAGACTTCGCAGAACATGTTTTAATTCCAAAACTGGCTGGTACAGTCAGCGGCTGGAGAATGGAAGGTGATGAACTTCAAGGCGAAGAGCTGCAGGTTTCATACCTTCCTGCTGAGGACTGCAAGCAAATACTCAACATCAGCCTCACAAACAGGCAGTTTTGTGGGCACCTCCAGGAGGCCACAGACAAACACCTGGCTGGAGGAAGCTTTTTGGTTACTGAGTACAAGGGCACGTGGTTTCTGACCGGTATCCTGGGATCCTGGCCACTGGAAGACACTGACTGGGAAACATTGCTTTTCACCAACACTGCAAGGTACATGGTATGGGTTAAACAAAAAATAAAGTAAGACACAAACACAACCAACTCTCAAGTACCAAGCCCCTACCAATTGTTGCAAGGAAATGCAAGGAAACATATGGATGCAGCCAGTACCCCCATTTGACTCTACTACTACTTGCAGCAATGGAAGTTGCAACAATGACAGGTATTTAACTCCAGTTTATACAGAAAAGCCTGTTTTCTCTTTCCTTCTGCTGACACACAGTACTGTGAGTCATGATACAGTAAACCTAGTTATTGAACTAAAAACTGATTTAATTTTAAATTTCCTAGAACTGTTCATTCTAAACCTCAAAACATGTTGAATATTTTTCTGTGATTTCAAATGTTGCTAGTACCCTGAGGTTTGATTCAGCAAATTCATATTCTTATTTCAGGATCCATACAAGTAAAACTTGACATGGGGAATGTGAAGCTCTTAAATGTCTATGTTGAGGTAGCACTTGACATTTTCATCACACTAAAAAATGCTTTCCCTCATACACGGAATCTATGTTTTCCCTTATGAATGATGCCCATGTGAGTTAGAGGGTAAAATAAAACCCAACTGTCAAAGACAACAAAAAATAAGTGTTTTATTTGTTTTAAAAATAATTTAAAAACCCCAAAACTAAAATCTCAGTCTGGACAAAGTTCTATTGTACCACGCCCAAACAAACAAACCAGCCCCCAGGGTACTAACACTTAAAATACTGGATCCAGTGGTAGTGTTTTCCCCAGAAGCAAAATAAAAGAGAGTATGGATAATTTAGCTACATGGGTTTTTGTTCATCATAACAAAAATGAAACAAAATATGACTAGAATTTAAAAAAATCCCAAAACCATCTGTGGGCACCTACCACATATACTCAAACCCATAAGTATTACTGACACAGTAAAGCTTTTGGTGTCAAGCACTCCTCTATTTTTTAGAGACAGTTTGAAGAGAGTATTTAATACCAGCAAAATTATCGAGACTTAAAAAAAAAATGGAAACCATGTAAGAAAACATTACTTCCACTCTGAAGAATGGATTAACACAAGTAACAAAGACTGATACTTCCCTCTGAAGGATAAACACAGATAGTAAAATGAAGTACTTTATAAAAGCTTTTAAGTAGTTGGGAAGGAATTTGGAATGCTTTGCTTTATTTCTTCATGAAATACTTTGAATGATCCAGAAAGCCTGTGGAAATTACCATTTAAAAGTCAACATTTCATTTCAATGCACTTTGTAACACTGGCAGCCTTGGCCATTCTGGGCAAGGAGCCACAAACAGTTCCTGGTATTTCAGTCCTGGACACGAACCAGGCCATTTGCAGTGTTCTTGGGGTCACTGGGAGCAGTTCCACTGGGCAAGCTGAGTATCTGAAGAGTACTTGCATGGCTAAGATGCAATACTCAACAACACACTGTTGACAGTGGAGGAAATGGGTTCTGCTTGCTGACCACAAGCTTCTGATGCTGATGGGATATGTAGCCTTTAATGTGACCCTGGCAGAAGGAGAAAAAGGCAGAGTTAGTACTTAGAGCTGGTAACACAATCCTTACAACCCAAGCAAACATCTACAAGCTAACCATAGCAAAGCTGTTTATGCTCACTCACCACTGCACTACTGTACTTCAATACCCATGAGGGTCCAGTTTAGGTAAGTGGGTCACCTTGGAGAGCAAGCACAAAGCTGGAGCCACCACCCTGTTTGTGTACTAAGAGTGCTGTCAGATCGCAGCCAGGGCCTCCCCTGTGGGTCTGCATACACTGCCTTGAAGAGACAGAGCTCTACAGAAACGTTTCTAAATTCACTCTTGTTCACTTTAAAATGAGGATTTTAATCGATTAGTATTCCATACCTAATAAACTAAATGACATAGTACTTCCTTTTCAGACATAGTGTTGTAACAGTGAAAGAAATCTCCCAGTGACCTAGACCACATCAAATAATGTTTCAGAAACAGAGTAGTGGTTAATTTTCTTGCTGACACTATAGTGATGCTTCACAACCTCTGATTTAATACAAATATTTAGATTTCAAGCTTTTATCCATTCATAAGCAGTTGAGATTCACGTCGAGTAAAAGACAAAATGTGGAACAGAACCAAAGAAATCTAGCTCTATTTTTTTCTAATTTGAGAAGACCAAGAGTCTCCTACTTCAAATGCAGAACAAATCTTTTTGGTACCACCTGAAAGGTTGCTATTTTTTAATCCATGTTTCATCATATATAGAAATGTCAGTATTGAATTTGTAATGCAAAATTCAACTTCAATTTTAACTGATTCCTGCAAAAAAAGGCAGGAACTAGAGGAAGTCCTCAAGGCAAATGAAAACATTTCACTTTGAGCAAGTCTCTCAAAAAACCCCTAAGAAAACCTGGGATTACTGATGTGTTTTTTGTCATAAACTGTTATTCTCTATCTAATATTTTTCACTGTCAGAAGTCTGGAAGCACCAGACAACGAGTGGTCAGCACTTACCAAATATATGAGGTTAGCTAAAATACACTGGACTTCATCAATATCAACATCATCTACTTGCATGAACTTCAGGGCAATCAGAAAAGCATCTAGAGATAGTTGATGAGTTTTGAGTAGTAAATATCTGAAAGAAACAACAGGAAAAATGTGTTATTGCAAAATAATCACTTTAGAATTCTGTTTCTTAGAAAAATGTATTTTCTACAATAAATCCATCTTAACAGGAAGTCAGCTCTTTCAGAGAGAACTAAGGAGCATATACAATTCTACCCCACTCCCAAGTGAAACCATATTAAATCTGCTTTTGCAAAAATGTAGTTTTTGTTATGCTTACACTTTCTTGAAGAGATTCCTGTATGTGATGATTTTCAGCTTCTCAAGGATAAGAAAGATTCCACATCGAATAAAGAAGGTCTCATGCTTTGTCAGAGCATCATTCAGAAGGAGAAGATTTCCTTCACTGCAAGGATAAAAAAAATGAAGAAGTGAGAAGGTCTCACACCAGTAAGAAAAGAAAGTATGACTTGGTAGGAATATGCTTCCCCTGCCTTCCTCAATCACCCCAAAGAAACACTTTTTACTTAACACTTTTTGAACACAAAGCAGAAAAGCAAGCATCATACCTCACAGACTTTGTTACTTCAGCAAACTGCATAAGGTCATACTTTTTTAAGAGCTGAACTGTTGGCATATGGCCCTGAAAAATAAACAGTGTCCAAGTTTTCCAGGGTAAAGTTAAATGCATTTTAAATAGAATCTAGTAAGCTATTAAAAAAAAAAAAAATTAAGAGAAAAAGAAGATTGTTTAACCACTTTTTTTTTGCTACAGAATAAGAAGTGAATAAAGGTATTTGCAAGGCAACCCCCTCGCGTCCCTCTCAAACACCTCATAGCACAACTCACAATAACTACTGATTTATCAAGATTTAGGGACAATTAATACTTAATGCTAGAGAACAACTATCAAACTTGTAGAATCAAGATCTTGTGACATGAGGCCTTGGCAGATTCAAATTTTATGTCACAGTTGTATCATCTAATCTACAAACAGAAGAACTGCAGGACTTCCAAGCATTTCCAAAGGAATACGAGCAGTGCTTCAGCCTTGTCAAGTGTTATCTAAGTCTGTAACCAATATTTTTCTTCTCTATGCCTCCATGCAGAAATAAAAATGTTCTCTCAAAAAACAAACACCACCACCATGCCCCCCCCACAAAAAAAAAAGGGAGAGAAAGGCTAAATTTAAGGAAACAAAATTAATTCTTATTGTTACATCAGGTAAGACTGAACCATCTACAGAATCAAAAAGAAACTTTGCCTTTTATCCCCTGCACAGCAAAGATCAGAATGCACATTGACTTGGTCAGACTTTAAATTTAGTTACATCATGCTATGCTGCTGCTAACTCCTTTCCTGGAGGAAGGATTAGCTGAGAGCAGAACTGAGCTGCAGGTTTACTGAGAGCTGTTAGGAACCAAAAAAAACCCACACAAGCTATTTTAGTAGTTTGAAGTTAGTGTTAATGTTTGGGCTCTGATTTTAAAAAAAGCAACTGTAAATACAATGAACTTTATCTAGCTTCTTTAATGCATCTTGTACACTAAAACTGCTTTAGAAAAGCCACAGTAATTCTAGGCACTAACAGACCAACCAGTCCAAGGCACCCAGTCAGGACTGGGACAAAGCTTTTAGGAAGACTGTTAATAAGTTTTCCTTTATCAACCCTACCACTGATTGATCTGAAAACAACCACTAAGAAAGTCAACAAATAAAACAAGGAAAACAGAAGCCAATTATCATACCCACTACACTCCCCCTTTACCCATTTGACACAGCAAGGGATTGGAAAGGGCACTGAAAGGAACAAGCAGGGAGGTCATAAACAGGTCATGGGGAAGGTGGAAAAGGGCAACTCAATAAAGGCAGGTGATAACATTCTACATGGGTAACTTTGGGAACAGTCCAGAACAGGAAACTCTAAAATCTAGTTCCTGTCCCCTCAGTCACAATCAATTAATACTCAGCATAATCCACTAATTCAGGAATACACAAATATTAGCACAGCACATGGGAAAGGACAGGAACAAGAAACATATGCTTAATTATTTTAATAGAAATATGAAATGATCAAATAGTAACAAGTCTTCACTGGTTTTTCAGAACCAAAATGCTCTGCCTCACGACCCTTCTGACATGCCTTGAATGGGAAAATGTATGAGGTACAAGTAAAGCCAAAGACAGGCTGTAGCTGTGGCAAACCCCTCTCAACAGTCCTCAGCTTGCACACCCTTCTTTCTTCCACCAGGTGAAAGAGGCAGACAAATTCTGCTTCTGGTGAATCCACACCTTCCCTGGCTTTTGTGTGCAGTTGACCAGCAGAGAGGCACACTGCTACAAGACAGAATCACACTGTTGAGTGCTTCTCCAAAGAATTCAAATATGCCTTCATTAAAGTAGTAAGATCAGGTTGCACCCTTAGGAGGGGTGGGAGAAAGGTAGGGGGAAAGGAGGGCCAGGTTGGTTTTGTTTGGGGGTGGATTTTTTTTGTTTGGCTGTGTTATTTCCCCTCCTATCTCCTTTCCCATGTTGCTACAAATGACAATTCAACACTTTTTGCCCTCACATAACAAGGTGTGCCTACAATGGCTCTTACAGGGATAAAATAGTCTCTGAATTCCACTAAGGGAAAACCAAGAAAATACTGAGTATTAGTTTTACAGTCTGCATGTGTACCCCCTTCCCCTTATTAAGGAAAGTAGTATCTACTCACCAACAACATTTTTACTGGCAGCAGGTAGATCAAAATCATTCTTTTGTTCTTCTGGCTTGATCGGTGACAGTGCTCAAAGGCAAATGACAGATACTCTTCAGCTGCAAGCACGAGTAACATGAATCAACCACAAAAATGGATTAAAATACAAGTCTTACCAGAAAGGTAAGTTCTCCTTCAAAAAATCAAAGAAAACTTGTCAAGATCTTGATGTCAGACATTAGAGTTGCAAGTAATATTGGAATTTTCAGCTCCTTGCAGTAATATTATTGTGCTCCTATTATAGAAGCAGAGAATCTCAGGAAGTACTGACAATACATTCTATTTCCTCAATTCAGATTAGGTTCTTCAAGAGATGAAAGCTGAATGCAATGCCCACATCTGAGCTGCAGAAATGTGCCAGTGAGACCACACAGCACAACAGCATGAAAATCTCTCAGTAGCTTCCACTGATAGAGAGAAAATTATAATCCTATAAGGCAGCACACACTGTTTGGAGTAACAGAGCCAGCTCCAGAACAGATGTTGGTGAAGGGCTTCATTTAGTGATAAAGCTGTACCCCTTAGCTCTAGAAGCATTTCTATTTCTGTTAGTGAAATCTATTAGAAATCTAGGAAACTCAGTCTGTACATCTTCCTAAATAAACGGATCGAGAAATTATAGTTTGCTACATTACAGTTTGCTGAAGATTTCCTAAGTGGCACACAGCAACTTGAAGAGTTGAAGGCTCCTCTGCAAAACTTTTACAAATCTATTCTTTTGGATGCTCACACATTTTGTAATGCACACACATAATGCATAAGACTGTAGGGAACTTCACTGGCACAAATATTTTAAAGCTGGGCATACACTACAATTGGAAGTGTCATGTAACCTCATCTCTGTTTCGAGTCAGCCTGTGGGCCTTGGACCTTCCAGCATGACTTTTCCTTTGATCAGTGCAATTCTGAGTCAGTCACACACACACACACACACAACTTCAGCAAGATTTCATGCCAAGCAGCAAGACTTTAAACATGTCTTACTGGCACACAGTACCTTGCTTAAAGTCGCTGTCAAACATGGCCTTGCGTCCAACATAGTATTTGTACGTAACTCTCTGTGCCATACTGTACTCCTCCTTCAGATTTGAGCTGTCAATTGCTCTAATTAAGGGCTTACAGAGATGGAGCTTGTTGATCTGTTAAAAAAAAAATAGCATTTTAATCAGAGTGTAGATAGATGGTACCATATAAAAACAGGGTGGGTTTAACTTAGAATATGAAATACAAAACACAGCTTACCAGACTTGAACCCTACCTTAAAATAAATTTTAAACAGCTGATTCACAAGAAACAACATGCCCCACTTTTTTGAGTCTTCGATGCCTGCTCGACTGTCATAAGGAAAAAGAAAAAACCTGCTAGTACTGAACATTGTAAGAAAAGAATGACTTTGTCCTCACAGTAAATTCATTCCATAGATATTCACTCCATAGCATTTTTAGGGTAAACATAGGTGTAGCTCTGCTATATATTTTCTCAACATAATGAAAATATGTCATGCAGAATATTATTCATCTGCACTGGGGTCCTCACTCCAGTCTGCAGATAACATACACAAGCACAGCAGTGCCTTATAATACCTGAGATGAAAGAAAGACCCGAAAAAAGCATTTTTTCCACTTCGGAAGTGTTAAAATTGCTAACACTGGAAACCAGAGCCACCTCTTTTTCCATCTAATTAATTCTAATGGAGCAAACTTCACAACTAACAGGGCACAGAAGCATTAATCATCTTTCCTGAGAAACAGGGACATAATCAGTCCCTCCCAACAATATCTGCTAGGAATGCTAAACCTAAAGTGAGGGCTCTCCCACTGCAGTTAATAGTCAAGAGATTAAGACAATAAATGAGAAGAGACAAGCCTCAGAAGTGTTCATTCTAAGACCCATATATGGTCTAAGTAAGTGGGAAAATGTGAAGCAAAGTTCATTAAGTTCTTGGCAATTTACTAGTGCAAGTCCAGCAGAGGGTCTTTCACTCACGTGTCACTGGCACAGACTCGAAAGCAGCCCATCAGCAGCTCTGCTGCTTTTTCCAACATGTCACCCACTTTGCTCTTCCCTTTCTTCACAAGCTGTTGATCTGCCTGGAAAGATATGCAATACTATGATATTCTAAGATATGGCAAACAATATGCAATTCTACATCATGGTTCACTGGGTTGCAAAGTTTAGTTTTTTAATTTAGTATTTTATAAAGTATTATAGCAAGAGATCTGCCATGGCTGCATAGAAGGCAGTCAAGCTCCCAGAATAAAAGAAAACACTCAGAGGGGCTCCTGGACATGTACCAACCCCAATGTACAGAAGGACAGTCCTTGGAAAACAGCACTGATCTCTATTACCTTTGGTATCACTCAGCTTAATGCAGCTCTCAGAAATCTAAATTCAGGTTTAACACCTGAATTGGAGCATTAACACTTCAACTCAAGTGTACAAAGACCAAGAGCCTGGAAAAAATTACGGAGTTTGAGTCTTAGAATTTATAATTCAGTTTCTCTCCACAGCCACAAAGACTAGATGTTATTTCTAAACCATATTCAACAGTTTCCAGTAGTAACACACACTGCTGGGACCTGAGACTTCCAGAACAAAGATAAAACATATGTTACAGCAGCAAGAGGAAAAAAAAAATTCAGTTTTCAACATATGGGAAAGATCCACACATTGACTAATGCAGAACTTCAACCAAAAAGATATAGCAAGTAGATATTTATTATGTGCTTTCCAAAAAAGTTTTATCATTCTCACTAGCTGAAACATAAATAAAAGAAATTGAAATGAATCCTGCTGCAGAAGTCTTCTCTGAAACCAAATCCTCTGAATAATACACTAAGGTCAGAAGATAGAGTTCAAACACTTCAAGCATGACTAACACCACCCTTTCTCATGCACCTCAGAGATATGGATTTCTCTCATTCAAACTGAGAACTGAGACTTGTTGCAGAGCAGTCACACACACAAAAAATACCCCCTGTGCAAGCATTCCACATGTGGTTTTGTGGGTGAGTGGGCATGAGAGTGATGAGGGGATGAACACTGAAAATACTGGATATTGTCAAACCCTAACCTCACTTGAACTCTAGCTTCAACTCTTCAGTTGGAGTGACAAGGAACAAAATCACAACTCTGCCACTTACCTTGGCCTAGAAGTTCTCATTCAATAGATCCCTACACAAGCTACTTCAATTCACCAGCCTGAGAAAAATAATTTAAATTTGGGGATTATTAGTATGTCAGCAGTTGTATGGGCTCACCAAGGGCTCCAAAGAGCATCAGAAGTGGTTCACACATCTGGAAAAGGGGAACAGAAAGTTCCCTCTTCAGATCTGGTGAATGGTTAGATCAGCTTGGTTGTCTGTGACACCTCCAATTTCCACCAAATCCCATGGATAACATGGAAATAGTGACTTACACCGCATGCTACTCAATAAAGAAAATATTTATCCCTTCGTAAGTTCTAAGCAACTGCTCGGAACTCCTCTAGTTCCATCTGCCAATAGGAGGTGGACAGATCAAGCAGCCTCCTTTTTAAATAGGAGTGGATGAATTTAGCATGTCAACAAAATCCTAAACAATGAGTTAAAGAGAACTGAGCAAAATTAGACCGTGTAATAAACTCTGAAAAAATATTTCTATTGTGGAAATTCCAAACAGATAAAAGTAATGAGGCTGTTAATCAGATCTACTTACATTATTAGCAAAAATTCGAAGATCAAGGGCTACAGAATACATAATAGGTAAGGCCCTGGAAAAGAAAATCATAGTATACTTAGTAGGTGCAAATCAAGCAATAAGTAAGACACAAGAAACAAGCAATTTTTTTTTGTTAGTTGGTCATACAATTAGAAAAGTGTATATTAATTTCTGAATGAAGAAGGATGCACTTCTTAAAAAGTTCTTCAAGATCTCAGCATTTCAGAAATCCTACACTACAACAATTACTTCTTAAGTCTTTTTTACTGTGGCTTTAATAAAATTCCACTTCTCTTTGAACAAATCCTTTATGTATTTACATATGGACCATTCTATGTAATTAAGCTCATATGTTTAGTTTTCACACTTTGGACATGAAAACTCAACCAGGCAACAAAGCCAATTAGGCCTGATTTTAGCATCACTGGGGATAAATAAAAGTATAGGTATAATTTTAGTTTGACTACAATGGTATTATACTAGGAAAAGATGAGTCTATTTTGTAGTAGCTTTCTACCATGTACTCACCAATTTTCTTCTTTATGTGCCTGAAATGCTCGCAGGAAAGATGTATTGTATTTAGGAAAATTTAAAATGCCATGAAATGAAGCACAGATTTGAGAAACAGCTGTTCAGTGGCACCATATATGACTTCATGAAAGACTAGAAATCAAAACACCATCAAGAAGTTGAGGAGCTGAGTTGCAGTATGGAAGAAAGTGAGCACAGCCATGCACTCCTTTGAGTGGCAGCAGCAGTAAGAAACACTGGCCAGAGATAAGAGAGAAGCTTCTTTATCATTACCTTCCCCTCCAGCCAAGTACAAACTGCAAGGTATTATAACAATTTGAGACTCTCCTATATTCTGGGAGAAATTAATATTCTATTTTAGAGCTAAGTAAAACATTCTTTCTTAGCCCTATAGAAAGTTGGAAGAAGAATGTATCTGCATTTCCTTGTTTGGAAACCTAAACAACTGAAGTGTATTGGGAAGCAGACCACATTCTATTAGATTTTTAAAAACCATGAAGAAAACTTATTCTACAAGAAGTTCAATCTGAAAACAATATGCAAGATTTATGGAAAAGGATATTGGACAATAACTGTTTGGCATTTGTATGCTTCTACGAAGTCATGGTTTGCAACAGCATAAGTACACCTGTCAAAGAAAAGGTGCATCAGTGCATCAGAAAATATACATAAATGAAATATTTATTTTTGTGTCCTACCAGGCATGAAGTTTTACAGTTTATTTAAGGCACAAAGGAATATGACTAGAAGCATTCCTAAAAAACTGGCACAAGTATTTCAATAGAGCACTAAGCTTGATAATTGTAGATAACAGATGCTAGAGATGAATAGGTATTTGTTTTACATAAGCTAATGCTTATTGAAACTGTCACCAAGATTAAATTTTAAAAATGCAATATTGTTGAAAGAGACTAGATGCAGAAAATTATTTAGTAAAAGCCTCACAGAATTACTTAGATACTAAGCTATCTTAAGAGTACTTTTATGATTAAAATTCCCTTTTAAAAATATTTATTTCCCTTGCTTATTTCACTCTAAATTCTTGTGCAGCTAGTAGGCAGAGGGCAAACAGCAAGCACTGACACCAAAGCTGTGCCAATGGCCATACACAGATGACAGCCAGGTACATAGAGCAAACTTTATGTGGAGAGGAGAAAGAAAGTCTTTATTTCCTGCAATTCTAGCATTATTTATAAGAGTAATAAACACCAAGTTTTGAGGTGTAAGCCCTTTAAAACAGGAAAGTAAACTTAAGGATAACCTTCCCCATCCCTTCTGTACACCTCACAACTGACTTTACATTCTGGGCCCATCTTTACCTTAAGTGGGCTGCAAACATTTCATCATATGGCGATTCCAAAACTTGCTGGCACTTCTCCTCTGGAGATGGAAGCTAAGTGTAGAATAAACCAATAAAACATTAAAGGAACATCCAATGCACCAAAACTAGAATATCATATGCATATTTTGTCAAGGCAGTTCTCTCAGATTTGCTAGGGGTGGAAGGGACCTCTAGTGTGCATCTACCAGAACTTTAAATTACATTAACAATCATATCCAGTATAATGAATTGCTAGTGTGCATTCTGCCTCCAGAACCTGAAGAGAGGCAGCTTTAAATAAAAGCATCCAAAACACCAAACACCAAGCCCTTACCACCCACTGCTTTTTTGTTTATAGTGCCTTCCATAGTGCTATGTTAATAACTAATGCAGACCTGGTCAGAAAGAACATTCAAAACTGTATCTATCCAGAAAATAATTCAAAATGGAGCACAAAGAGCCAACCAGAAAACAAAAATTATATATAGTATCCTGGTAAAAAGAAAAGGGAAGCAAACCTACATGGGGATCCTGCCTCAGCCTGTGAAACAGATTTCTGAGGTTTCTCTCCAATGGAAAGGAACCCACATATAGAGGTAGGAAAACTGAAAGTAAAACAAAAGGTCAAAAAACAGATCTTACCTGTAGCCTTGGGTTTGCAACATGTGGATGTTTAAATGATACTAATTCTGCACAAAATGTGCCATCTCTGGTCTCAATGGCTTCTTGTACCTACCAAAGTAAAGAGTCACATTACAGAATAAAACCCAGCAACAGGCACACAACATATTTACACAACTACAGAAGCCACCACCTAGTTACCACTGGTCATACATATTAATATCAAATCAAATGCAAGTTTTTAAAGGCCTAAAACTGAAAAAATAATTTTGTATTTCCAATACACCTGTTGTTCAAAAAGGTCTCAGGGAGAAGGTAGAGAGAACACCCTTGTGGTTTTTTTCTTATTTGTAGGATGCAAGCATATGTATGTAGATGGGTATAGCATGTTAAACAGCAGCTGGGAGCCAGATTTGGTTAAGCTTTTTAAAATTCCAGTTGGACTTAAAGGCATCAAACACGGATGCAAAGATTCAATCTTTGAGAAATGCTTTAAAATTAAGACAGGAAGATTTAACATGTAAACACCATTCCAAAGGCAATATCTGATATTAGACTGATATTTTATCTGTATCAAATGCTTTTGAAACCTGCTATGACTGCAAATGTTATATTCTGTGGAAGAATGGTTTAATCCTGCTTCCTGCTAAAGGTAACTCCTTGCAAAAACAGTCAGCTTGGACAGGTTATTGTGACATCAAGGTGGAAATTTATTCAGTTACAGAGGTAGTTTCAGGTATCACTTCTTAAGAGATTCCTTCCCATTGTTTGTGCTTTATCATATTTTTGTGTCCCAATACGAAAAAAAAAATCTTTTTGATGTATGGAAAGCTCATACCAAATGGGAAAAACCCCATAGACTAAAATAGCAACAAAAAAGGAAAAATCAACTGTTTAGACTCTTTCAGAAATTTGTGTTTAGCTTTTATTTCAGGAAAAAGAAGACGTAATTTTATGTTTGCAAGATAGTTTTTCATCTTGAATGGAGTGTCAACCTAACAAAATGTAGACTTTTCAGAGCAGACCGCTGTCCTGGGAGATCTCAGACGCTCCATTTTTGGAGACTAAAACCCAAACAATTACTTTATTTTTGTGCCTTAACTAAAGCCAGATGAAGTAAGATGGTAACAGCGACGAGAATACCACGGTCCAGCAAGACCCATGCAGAGTGGAGACACGAGAAGCTCGTCACCGCCAGCCCCATCCAGCTGGAATCCCTGCTCCTGCCCCTCCATCCTCCACGGCAGAAGATGTGTCCGCATTTCTGTGCGCCTCCGAGCCCCGCATTCCCCCAATGCTGAGCTGCACTTCCCGCATTCCCCGAATCCTGGACACGCACACAACCCTCCGTGGCCGTTCTTACAAATAAACTACCCCACAAACCTCCACGCTTTTCAGGCATTCCAGGCGTACATCCTTGGCACTCAGACGCTGTGTGCTTCACGCACGCTGAAGAGATCTATTTCCCCACCATACCACTCATCCTCCGTGGATTTATTTCTTAACCAAGGCACCACGTTCACAGCAAACACAAACACACCCGCATACTCAAACGGGGCCCACAGACTCATTAAAGAAAGATAAATCTTGCTTACTTGCTGCAAGTACTGGTTAATGGTGATGTGCGCCATTAAAGGGGGAGGAGATGAGGCGGGAGGCGCACGCCGGTGCCGCCGCGCGAGCCCCGGAACTCCCGGAACTCCCGGAACTCCCGGCACTGCCCGCGCGCTTCCGGATCCCGGCGCGTCCGAGGGCGGCGGGAACGGCCCCGAGCGTCACGTGACAGCCCTCAGCGCCCGCTGCCCCGCCCAGCGCAGGGCCGGGGCGTGGCTTCACTCGGGCAGCCAATGGGAGTGAGCGGTGGGCGGGGCAGACGGCGCGCGTCAGCGGTAAACCTCGTGCGCTGGGGCGCGCCGCGCGTTCAGGGTGGCGGTGTGGTGTGAATGTTGTCGCTGTCACCCGCGCTGCCCCTTGTACCCCTCGGCGTGGACAGGAGGCGGGCAGCGCCCTCCGTGTGCAGCACCCCAGTGGCGGGGCACTCCGGTTACTTCCCCGGGAGAGCTATGGAGGCTCGCTTCCCCTCTCTCCTCGCTAGCTCCGTTGCCCACGGGGAGCGCCGGCGAGGGGTCGCGGTGAACTTTGGTTGAAAAAGTTGAATCGAGCATTAAACTCCCGAACAGGTTGACTCCTAAAGGCACTGACGCCAGGGAGATGTGTGAGACAAGGACATGCTCCATGATCGCGCAGGCTGGGCTCGGTTGGGTTTGGCAGGTGCCGGTGAGCAGGGCGCGGGCGGCCTCTCGGGCAGGCGGCTTTTGTGGGCGGGAAGAGCGGCTGTTCCTTGGCTTTCGCTCCGGCCACCCCTCGGCGGGTACCAGCAAACAGAGCCAGGGCAAGCGGGGACACCGAGGGGCCGCTGTCGCCGGCGGCAGGCTGCCCCGGCCCGGGAGCCATCTTGTGAGCGGGGCTGGCTCTCCCGAGCGCCGCGGGCCGCCCGGACTCGGGAACGGACTCGAACCCGGACCCGCACCGAGCCGGCTGCCGGGGCGGGCACAGACAGGCGGGCGGCTATCGGTGCCTCCCCCCCGGCGGCACTTGGCAGCCGCCTGCGGGCAGTGGGGGAGGGCGGCTGGGTGGTGGCGGCGGAGGAGGAGGGGAGTGGAGGCGGGGACCAGCCGGCCCCGGCCCGGCCCAGCCCAGCGCGTTGCCCCGGCCGGACACGGCGCCCGGGGTGGAGATGGCGGACGAGCCGCAGAAGAAGTCGCACTTATCGGCCTTGGTGGGACACACGAACGGGCTCACCAAGCCCGCCTCGCTGACCGCCAGCCGCTCTACGGGAGGAGGAGGCGGAGGCGCGACCGCCTCCTCCAAGAAACTCGTGATCAAGAACTTCAGAGGTGGGTACGGGGCAGGCCGGGCCCTCTGTCCTGGCAGGTGCGCTCGGCCCGATCTTTGTTTACCGCGGCCCCGGCCGCTCCCCGCCCTTGCCCGCGGCCGGGCCCCGCCGCTGTCACCCGTATCGGCGAGGGGCGGCTGCCGCGGGGCTGATAACGCCGCCGGGCTGATAACGCCGCCGGCACCGTGCCCGTGTAAGGGCTGCCGGGGACACGCGTGGGGCTCCGTGCGCGGGGGCAGCGGCCGTAGGGAGCGGGCTGAAAGCCACCTTAGTGTCAACGCTGATTAAAGCCAGGCGAGGGTGGTTGCCTCGCTAAAAGTAACACGGGCGTCAAACACGGCAGCCGGGGGGTGAGGCGCGTCGTGCAAAGAAAGGCTCGGGTGGAATTAGTGACCCCTCTGAGAGTGCCAGACTTACATGGCCAAGAGCACAGTGGCTCGGCAGAACTTGGTGGAGCAGCAGGGAGAGAGACATTGCTTCAGGCTCCCGTTGGGTGGCCGTTTTCAAACTATCCGTGTCTTACTTCACAGAAAGACCCAAATTACCAGATAATTATACTCAGGACACCTGGCAGAAACTTCATGAAGCGGTGGGAGCAATACAGAGTAGCATTTCTATTAAATATAACCTTGAAGATCTCTACCAGGTAAGCCACATAAGGTTTTGGTTTCGTTTTTTTGCAAATAAACTGCTTTGGCACGCATTCAACATAATGAATTTTGATTTGTTAGAAGCTGATTGGATACTTTGCTACATACTCTATTTCTAGTTAGTTTTTGTTTTGTCAGCTCCTCGGAGAGCTACGAGGATCTGGGCCCAGGAAAAAGCAGTTTCTCTTGGGAGGCTCAGAAAGCTATTCCTGGGCAGGGCTGAGATCTGAGTCTTAGTATCTTCAATACTCTGCCCACTCAACATGCTGAAAACAGGATGTTCCTCTAACAGGGTTATGAAGTTACATGTTTTATGATGATTTTTGTACATGCTATGGCCTCTTGTAAATGGTAATATTGAAGTATTTGATATTATAATACTACACTTCTATACCTTTTGGGGAATTAAAAAGGAATCTTGATTGAGCAGGCAACAAACTGTCACTTTATCCACATTTCAGGTTACTGTTAGATTTTCATAACAATCAAGATCTTAGTTTTTTGGTTCAAGTGGTGAAAAAGCATTTCTGGACCACCTAGACTACTGGAAAGTGAAAGAGAGATGGAGTCCTGAGCCATTTCTCTCTACTTTCTCCAATTATTTGTGGTTTATTCTATGTTATTTCAGACATATGTGCTTTGAGATATTTAGCTGAAGTAGCAGCTTTTTAGAGTGATCATGCTGTAAAAGATTACTGATGCACCGAATTGTGCTACATAACATAAGTTAGTTATGAGTTTTCTGTGGGTGCAGGTGTTTGATCTGCAGATTGATGTCCTTGCTAGACCAGGACTGAAAACATTATTATGCACACCTAAAATTTTCTAAATGTTTAGTTGAGGTGCAAAGGGGAGACTGTGAGAGAGGAGAAGCCCAGTAGTCCTTACCAGGTCCCTGTTCGAGAAGATCAGGGTGGATTTCAGAACTGGCTATACTTATCTCTTTAGTTAGGGTATGTAATATGTGGGTCTAAAATGGCTGATTATGTAAATGTGTATTGACTTTAAATGATTATTTCCTTTAAATTGAAAGCTTGACTGTAATATATTTATCTGTTAATACTTGCAGATTTGCACAGTTTGAATGGCATAATGCATTTTATTGTTTTAAATTCAGCATTTGAAAAACCCTGCTTTTTCATGTCTAGCAAAAACAAAAAAACAAAAACCAGCCCACAGATGCTTTGAGTGTTACCTAACTTGTTTTCAGAGGCTCAGAAATGAGATTATAGTAATATGGCTATGAAATCACTAGGGTACATGCTTGAGTTTTGGCAGAAGAGGAGAGATATTTCAGATAAACTGTGAAGGGAGGGCTGTACTTCTTGCTTTTCTCTTTGCCTGCTTATTTGTAAAAACTGTGCAAGGCTGATTGAATAATCCTTAATGCAGCAAATCAGGAAGATTTCTGCACAGTGGGTGGTGGTGCTTGGTGTGCCTGTGCATGGACAGGTATTTACTGTCCTGCCAGAGGAATAAAAGATGAGGTTCAGCATCCATTGGAAACCTGATCTGTATTTACAGATCATTTTAACTGCCTGTTGGTGAGCGTCAAGTCATCCATGGGGGAAAATATCTCTGGGTGCATCAGTTCTTACTATCAGGCCTTTGTGGTGGTTTTTTTGGGTTTTTTTGAGTCTTTATCTGACATTATGGGAGGAAGTGAGAGGCCTGCTAGAGTTCAGTGCACTCAGTGAACTGGTGTACCAGCCTACAGTTGAACCTTCTGATTTATTTATTTAATTTGGCACAGTGGCTGAGAAGAAACTGGAGAACAATGATGAGGCTGTGTGGGAAGCCTGAAGGATACTCCTTTCCAGGCATTAGAGGCAGCATGGAATCAGGCATGAGGGTGCTTGGCAGAAGTGTAGTCACTGAGCAATGGGAGGGTGGCAGCCAGTTTTTTGTGACTAAAATAGAAATGATATCTGTGATTGGTGGTAGATTGCACAGGTTTTGATAGAAGTAGCTTGTACTTGATGGGATAGAGAAAGTGGGGCAGTACAAAGAATTGCTGAATGAGGAGTGAGTGATAAAAATAATGGAAAAAGAAAATTACCTTTGCAGCGAGGTCCTAAATAACCTGAATTGGGGCAGCACTGCCCTTCTGGAGGACATAGAACAGGACAGTGTAGTAGCAAAGGAAAGACAGTAGAGCAATGAAGGAAAAAATTATGGGAGTCCTGACCAGACTTACAGTTGGATGGGTAGATAGGAGTGACTATAACATTATCTGCAAAGTGATTGTCTGAATATTGTTTGTTGCAAGTTATCATTTTACTTACCTTAAGACCAGATGAAAAAGATTATAGGCACTGTGTTATAATTTTGTTTGTTTGCATGCTTTAATGTTGTATCAAAATAGTGGAGGCCATTTTTATGTGCGTTGAAATAAAATTAGATTAGGTACGTTAGAATCCTCTGGAGCAGAGGAAAATATTCTTGGGTCAGTTTTAGTTGCCCAGGTGACATAGTGCTTTAAATCCTTGGCAGTGTTCTGTGCAATGTTGCCTCATAGTATAACAGCAGTTGATATTAATATAGTGATCACCAGAACATTTGGTTTTGGGCAGAATTGGTGTCCTTAGTTAGCTAAGGATAAATACTCTAATAAATCCTATGAGCTCCCAATGAATAAGTTCAAGTCTTTATGTAATGGTTAATGTGGGGTTGGTTTTGAGGGTTTTGTTATTGTTTGGGGTTTTTCTTAATTATTTTTTCCTCTCAGTTTATGTACCTTAGCATGAGTGTGTGAATCAGTGGAAATACTTGGGAAGAAGTAAATTGATAAAAAGATAGGAAAGGAGCTATACTCATTTACCATTGAGACAGACTGGTTGCAATGTCTAACTTAAAGTTATAAAAAAATTAAAATATTTGGTATGGTTGTGTTCCTGCTGCAGAAAAGCACTTGTGTGCGCATTGAAGGATGCACTAAATAGACCTTCTGGATGAGTTCTACTGCTGAGCAGTACTGAAGGAGGCAGAATTCTGGTAGTGTTTAACAGCACATCTGAAATATGACCCAGATTGTGATGGTGGGTCTTGTTTGTGACCCAAAATCTAGTAGAATAAGAGGGGACTGAAATCAGGAAGGTCTCCTGAAGTCTTAATTTTTCCACATAACTTTGTTTTGATGTTTTGGTTTTATGCACAGCTTGAACATATAATGCTGATTTTTTTTTTTCCTTTGTCAGCCTTAATTACGTAGACACAAAAATTTAAGTTCTTTTTTTGTCTCATTCATAATCCTTTTTTGGTTTTTAGGCTGTTGAAAATCTCTGTTCCTACAAAGTCTCTGCTACACTGTACAAACAGCTGCGACAAGTCTGTGAAGAACACGTGAGAGCACAAATCCATCAATTTAGAGAATATCCTTTTGTCATGCACAGAAGTGGTTAGAATGGTTAGTTTAAATCATTATTTTTTAAAACAAGACTTTGCAAAAATTGCACCAGTAATTGTCAATGTGTTAGAGGTTCTTTGACTGCTTACAGGTTTTTAAATCAGTCATAGGCAACTTTAGTTGTCTGGGCGCATAATTTTTGTGTACTGATGTGTAGCATCCTAGTAAGAATGTATTTATCATTTGACTAGGGATGCAAATTTTACACTAAATCTAGAAAATGTCAATAGCACTATTGAGATTTCTCAGCAGGTATGAATTTCTGTGGCAGGTGAGTAGTTGGGATGCTTATGGCATCAATAGCTTAAAAAAACAATCACAGTGATTATCAACAACAGTAAAAAAATTTCAAACACAGTGTACCTGTTTGACCAAAAATAACTACTGGTCAACAGTGTATCACAGAGGCATTCAACAAGCCTTCACTTTTCTTATGTGTACCTTGGGACGTTCTTGGAAGAGAGCTGTAAGTTCAAGAGATCATTTGGCTGTCTTGGGATGCATAGAAGGATGAAGTTTTATGGTAAATTTCCCCATGGTTTACTGAAGTTACATTGCTGGACTTTTCTTCTGGCTGAATGGGTCACAGAAGTGCCTGTAGATCTTCTGTGAGCACTTGGCTGTAGCCAGCCCTGTTTCCTGAATCCAGTCAAGCTTTGCATGCTGAGAAGGTGCTTTATATCATAGGTGTCTTTTGTGTAATAGCCACAGGCTTGCACTGCTGGAGCAGCAGATGAATAGTCTGTGTCTACCTTGCTGTCCCCAAATTCCTGGAAAATGCCTTACCCAGCAGATGGTGGATGGAGAGTGCCATATTGAACTGATACTACAGCACTGTGGCTGCTGGCATTGTTTCCCAGCTCTCTGTGGATTTTTTTGGCAGAAGATGGTAGGATAAAGTAGAAAAAAACAAGGGGCCAGGGTCCAGAACAAACCTCCTTTCCAGGTGAATGCTTTAAGTGTGCTTTGAACTGTGACTCTCAGTTTCTTGGTTCACTGCATCCCTCAGGTAGGTCCCTACACTCAGAATAATTTGGGGTTTTTAATGGTACGTAGCGCCAACATGGTTTTGGGCTGTGTGGTTTTGGTTTTGTTGGTGGTTTGTTTGTTTGGTTTTTTTTAAATCCCATTTATGACATTTGGCTTCTACATAGCACATTAGTACAGTAGTCTTTAACAGACCTGGTCTTTGAGAACCAAATCTTACAGTCTTCTTTAAAGCAGTGTACAACCATCTTCTGCATTCCTGCTTTTTCAGACTTCAGATGATACTACGAAGAAAACACTTTAAAACTAGTGTTTTCCAACTTTGCTTTCACCTTTCCCTCTTGACAGGGTGATGGTGGATTGGAGAGTTGAAAATTTAATATTTTACGGGTGTACCACTTTGTATCCCAAAGACATGAGATCAGATTAATCAGATTTGGCCAGAATGAGTTGGAAATGATGATAATGTGTGGGACAGGAAGGTAAAGCCTCATTTAGATTTACTTGTGAGATACATGATAATTGTATTATTTGTAAATAACAGTTGGATCTGTTGTGTAATGAAGAAAACTCTGTAGATTACTTAGGGTGACCTGGAGATGTATATGAAAAGAGTGGTATTTGGATTTGTTGAGGATTATTTAGAACTGTAACTGCTTTTAAGAGATTAGGGTCACTCCTGTTGTGCTCAGTGTGAACTCATTAAATAAACAAAATAACCTCTCCATCCCTCTCACCTCAGTTGGTGACAAACGTGTGTTTGACACTGGTGGGATTTCTTGCTTAAATCTATATTAAGGTTGCACAGTGCAGCCACTAGATGGTATTACTGAAGAGCTGGGAGTGTTATTCCTTGAAAACACAGGGAGGCCTTTTGGAGAGCTGCCCGCCACCGTGCTGGGCAGCTCTGCAATTAACGGTTTATCCCTGGCAGGCACAGTAGCATTGGAATATCCATGGAACAGCTTTGCCTAATGGCTGGCAAAGATCATCTCCAGAATCTGGCCTCTAAAGATACTGGCAAACTAGTTTTCCTTAATGGATGCTGTACAGATTCTCTGGATAGTCTTTTGTTTTTAAAGAAGATAAATAAATGCTGGCAAGATCATTGCAGACAAATGGTAAGTTGAATGTTTGTTCAGAGTACATATCCTTGAGGTGTGAAATTGGGCTAAAATTAGTTTGTCATAGTTTTAACTTGGGACTGCACTGCATCTCCTCCTCCAAGTTTTAGCAATGCTTTTTACTTTCCACTTTGCTGGCTGAGGGAACTTCTGTTGTTGAAATGTAGGTTCTGTTAATTCTGACTTTCATAGGTTGATATAAGGATTAAACATCACTCAGAAATATATTGACACCTTTTTTTATTTGGGTGGAAAGAAGAACTAACCAAGACATGCTGAAGTTATTTGCTGTTCATAATTTTAAGTCATTGGAGAGTCTTTGTTTTTAGATAGCTCCAAGAGCTAGGTTAACTTTTCAAAGCAGAGATTATTATCCTGAATACAGAGCTAAGAAACAGAAAAGATAAAGAACTGAAACTTGCTTTCTATCTGCCTTTTTTGTCTTCTACCTCCACAATTATTTATGTTACAGAAAAAAGTCCTTTCTGAAACACATTCCATGAAAACTGTGCCTTTAAGAAGGCATCATTATAATTGCAAACTAACATTTTACAATGGATTTTTATTGCATTGTCACTTATTTAGCTTTGGCTGCAGATACCCCATATGGTTGAATTTTTGTTTTCATTCCTTGAATCCACTGTTCTTTACTTTCCTCTGAGGTTTGGGCAGAGGTATATGATTTTTATCTGAATTAAAAATGGAAGGTGTTAGGGAAACTATTTGAATTTAGCAGTCTCATGAAAACAGAGTTGAAGGTACTGCCTTGAAAATGTAGTTAGCATGAACCTGTGTTTTCATGAAAGGGTTTTTGCTGTGAACACTCTTTGCTTTAATTACTTCTAAGCATTTTTTTTTCCTTCCTTAAAGCAACAACCTGTAGCAAGTGGCTTTCTTGCCCATGTGCTGGGTTAGCACTTGTGCTATTTAAGAAAAAAAAATCAGCCTTACTGCTGGTTACTTTAATATGCTTGGCCAGTAGCTATATCAGCCTGAGAATTGCTTCAGAGGCAGTGAAGTCTTTTAGGAAAGGGGTAGGTGGACAGCTGGGCATAGAAATCTCTGTCTGGCCTGGGGGGAGTTACTGACATCCAGAGTTACACTAATGCTAAACTGAGAGTTGGGCAGCCTTCTTATGAGCAAAGTTAAAAATGGATTTTTAATGTAAAAGTCTAGTAAGCTACAAAATCACCTCCTCCTCCCACTTTTTTAATTTAAAAAAGAGATAATATTTTTTTTTTACCTTCTTTTGGCTGCTGGATTTAATATATCTCTATTTTTCTTAAGAATTTTGGCAGCTAACTTTTACTATGAAAAGATCTGTTGCACAGCTTATTACTGTCTTAGTTTAAACCTTTGTTTGTTGTTTTGTTTTGTTTTTTTTTATTTTAAAGCAAGAAGCATGCTGTTTCAGGGTGTTTACTGACTGTATTGGAGGTACTGTTTGAATAGCTTTGTATGTCAGTGGTATAAAGCTCCTAATAAGCTAATAAAACTATTTAGTTAATGGTTATGAATTTGAAAACTGTCTTGGATGTACTTGGAAATACCACCAAGTAATAGTATTAACTTCAATAGATTGCATACCCATGACTGTACAAGTCACCATAAAAGTTTAAAATACCTACATCAGTAAATGAGGTGTGTGTCTGTGATGTAGTTTTTCAGAAGTTGTTTTATAATTTAAAATACCACGTGAAGGTGAAGAGAAAAATATTTTCTTTATATATTTCAGATCATGATCAGAAGCATTTTCTTATTTTTGGATCGTACATATGTGCTTCAGAATTCAGTGCTTCCTTCTATATGGTAGGTATCCATGTAAGTATTCCTATAATCTTTAGAGTGTTGATGTGCTGTTACATTTGCAAAGATTGAAAATGAATTTTTCACATTATATTTGAGCTATACAATTGATCTCTAAAATTTTGTGTCAGTTTATGGAGATGCATGTGTCAGCATATGCATGTGTCATGTCCTCCTTTCCCAGGAATCTTTCCCAGGAATATTCACTGTCAAGGGAGGGTAAAAGAGGAAAGTCTGTGAACATGGGCTTCAAAGTCAAGGCTTATGTGTAGCTGTTTGTTGTCAGAGCCTGGGTGAGGCTGGGTCTGTAGGAACCTCCCCTTGACTGCTGCTTCCCACCTTAGCACTGCTCAGCATTACTGTAGGTGCTCCTGGTTTTGACAAAATTCAACATTCAGCTTCTTGCTCTGTTTTTTTTAAGTAGGTCAGATACAGTGACAAGGTGCAGATTATCTTTCCAGCTCTGGTCACTTGATGATGCTTGTGTACTTTCAGCTCACCATGGTCACATCTTTGGGCATTCTTCTTTAAAGCATCCCCCCTGGGAGGCATTTTACGTCATTGCCCAAGCAAACAAACCCAGGCTTTGCCAAAAATTTCTGGTATTGTTACTACTTTATCTGAAGTGCCCTCTCCACAAAAAAAAAAGTAGATAAAGTACTGAAGTAAGAACATGTCTTTTCCCTGCCTGGCTGGCTGCTGTGCTCTTTTGAGTTCCTCAGGCTGCCTGAAGAGCCTGGCATCTTTCTCCAGCCTCTTGCTTGTCCAGTGGACATCTTTTGTTCCCAGCTTCAGTTGTTTTCCTCCAACTCTTTGTGTTAGGCTTCTTTTTACTAAACATTGGTGATGAGGTCTGTTCATACTTTGTCTTATTTTTCTCCCACTGGGAAAATTCCTTTTATTGAAATCCTGATGCATGTGAAGAAGTCAGAGGTAACAAGTTCTATCTAGGATTGCTCAGTTTTCAATATTTAACAATTAGCTGCTTCATGGCATAGAGGCACCATTCCTCATCATCTTAGAATGAAACAAGAATCTGATAGAGGTGATAAGATCCTAAAGATACCAAGAATTCATGCTTTGAACAAAACTGACATATTACGTGTAGAATGTCTGATGCAGGGAATTTTATTTTAAGGTATATGATCTGCTCATTTTTTTTAATGAGCAGAGAAACTTATAGTCTAATATGTGAAAGTTGGACAAGGTGGTAACAGTTCTCCACTGAAGTGTGTGCCTGTGGTAGCATGTGATCTGGTCTTTTTAGGATAATTCTGGGTACAGTTTTGTTGGAGGACAGTGTCAAAAAGAATATTAATATATTCTTTTTCTGTATAATATGTATACACACTGTATATATTTTAAACATATGTGTGATTTTCCAAAAGAATCAACAGTGTGACTAATTTTCAATATTCACATAGGGATATGGGGCTAGAGTTATTTAGAAACCATATCATTAGTGACAAGCAAGTTCAGACCAAGACTATTGATGGAATTCTCCTGCTGATCAAACGAGAACGAAATGGTGAAGCTGTGGACAGAAGTTTGCTGCGGAGTTTGTTGAGCATGCTCTCGGATCTGCAGGTGAGTACAGCCAAATTCACTAGTAACAGCTTTGTTTAGAGACACAGTGTGGATTGCCTGAGTCATGTTTTGTACAAAAATTATCCTGTTCATCTAGTAAATGTGTGTAAAATCTAGCTATTACATTGGTATGATTGCCTCTTCTTTACCATGTGCAATCTTGTACTGTTTTTAAATGAGACCTCTTTGCCTGTTTTCCTTAGCAGAGATAATGGCTTCAGATCTTAATAGATTTACAGGTCTTCTAGTATGTGCAGTATTTTGTCTGTGTTCATCACTCATTGTCTCATCCTAGTGCCAGTTAAATGTAGGAA
>VYZP01039569.1:14339-43351 GCA_013400635.1 Hypocryptadius cinnamomeus | reverse complement strand
AAAATCCCTCTCTGTCACTTTTAAAAGGTGTCACTTTTTGGAGTACAGATCTTGGGTCTGTATCACAAAAACATCAGTCTGCTGGCAACTTCTTAGAAATGCTGAGGATAGACTGGGATGCCATATTAAGGCCAAGGTTTTCAGATAGATCATGTCAAGCTGCAACTTACTGGAACTTTCCATGAGCAAAGATAGTAACTAACCAAGGAGACTGACAAATGCTGTGCTTCTGGCTTCCACACAGGTTGTCCTTGAGTTAACGTTGCAGCCTTGTGTGATTTGCAATGAAACTTTGGAGCTATCTTTCATTCCTAAAACCTGCTGAGGTTGCTCTATTTCAAAGTGGCAATACAGCATTGCAAACTGGCTGAAGGTTTGAAGGAGTTTGAAGAGGCAGACTACATAAAAAAGCCCTTTCTGGTTAGGCAGCTTACCTGGTTTTCTGCCTTTCATGTTAATCCTCTTGACTTTAATCTGTAGCTTCCTCTATCATCCCAGAAAAATTAGGCTGAGAGAGAAGCCATTGAAAAAAAAGTTAAAGTTTTGAAAGTGATAGAATGGTTTGGGTTGGAAGGAGCTTTGAAGATCATCTAGCTCCAATCCTCCTGCATTGGGCAGGGAATCTTTAACTAGGAGTCCTTAAGAGACAAAAAGTGGTCAAAAATTAATGAGTTTCATAGCTCTGTTATATGTTTTGGAAAAAATATTTTCTTCTGTTCTTCCACCACACTCAAGGAATTTTCCCTTTTTCTTTTCACTGTCCCTCTGTTTACATATTAATCCCTAGTTCCTCAGACTGTTACAAGTTTTTCTTTACGTAGTTGTTCTTTCTGACTTACTTCCTTTCTATAGTAAACTGTTAGTCATTATGCAGAGATTTTTTAATGTCTGTGATTGTTATTGGTGCCCTTTTTGCACACCTTATTTATTCCCTGTAGAAAAAGTTCACCTTATTTTATATAATTCATTTTTCCTGGGCCACTGAGAGAAACCTGGCAGATCTGAAGATGTGTTACTGAGCATATTAATATTTTACTGATGAGAATTGCCTGGTATGTGCTAGTTGGAAGGGGTTTTTTGCCACAGAAATATGAGTGGGAGTTTAGATCTTGGGTGGATGGGATGTCATTGCTCTGCTGTGATGTTGGATACTGGTGTTGGGCTGTGTTCCTTAAACAGAAGCCTGTTAATTTAGGCTGTTCAAGTACTGATGACTGAAACAAATTCTTGCTGCTCTGGTAAGTCAGTTCTGATCTCAGTCTTTCTGAAACCAGTGGGCAAACAGAGAATTTGTTAATGTAATGTTACATTGACTTTTCTCACAGCCGTGTACATCCTTAAAATTTTACTTGCCCTCTTACACCTGACAAGCAAAATATGATACTGTTATTGTGAGCTTAATGTAAGTAACTAAATTGATTTCTTGAGCCAGGTTTACAAGGAGTCATTTGAACAGAGGTTTCTGGAAGAGACAAATTGTTTATATGCTGCAGAAGGCCAAAGATTGATGCAGGAAAGAGAGGTAGGTGTATGTGGTAGATGATTGCTTTTATGTTAGTTTTATCAACTCTGGGATTACATAAGAACTTTGGTAGTGCTGTGATGTATTAATGTCCAGTGAAACTTACTGGCACACAGGTATTCAAAACACCTATGTCTGTTGATATGGACAAGGGTATTGTATCAACAGGGGGAGTAGACCCCAGGTTGTAATGGAATTTGGTAGATACAATTGTGTAGTAACACAGTGACATTTTTGTAGCTGAAGTCACATCATCAACTATAGTACCTTTAGTATGAAGTAACATTGATTAATAAAAATACAGATTGTGTAGTAGTACATAGCAATGTTCTGGTGGAACAGTCCTTTCCAGTGACCACTTTTAAAAATGTGGTTTAATTGTCATGGAACAAGATTAGCTGCCTTTCATACCTTTATAGTTGAACTGGTCATTGTCTTGTCTTGTTAGGTCCCAGAATATCTTCACCATGTTAATAAACGCTTGGAAGAAGAAGGAGACAGAGTAATAACATATTTAGATCACAGCACACAGTGAGTACAAATGTTACCATTTTTACTGTAAGTCAAGCATTCTTTATAAATCAGTATGATTATCTATGGTTGTAGAGACACTGAGATAATGTCTTCATTATCTTACAGATATTATCTTGTTGAGAGTGCTTGTGAAATAGCTTGTTTTTTTAAAGACTACAGTTTTATCAAAAGTTACTTCCTTAAAAGTATATTTTCAGTAAGAAGACATTTGTTCGGAAATATTAATTCTGTATACTGCAGTTAGAATACATTGTATAAGGCCTCTAATTTCTATTTTCAAAACAGCAGGTGATTTTAGCCATTCTTGTACTGATAACATCTTTAACCACAAATCTCTTGAGGGAAGGAAAGACTTGTTAGAAAAAAACCGCAACCAAAAAAGCAAAACCACAAACAAACAAAATCTGGAAAAACACAGAAGGGCAGAGGACATGAGCATCATTTGTAAGCAGTCCAAGGTGTAAGCTTAACAGTACATCAGCTGTTGTCAATGTACTGTGTGAGGTAGCTTGTCCTTTTTTCACTTGGGTTTTAAGTAGTAGTTTGTGTTTTGTTGGATTAACACATTCCTGCAGGAACTGACACTACATAAATCCATACTGTTTTCCTGTAGTAAACTGTTGCTTTTTTTCTTTAGTTAGGAATGTGACATTAAATTTACTGGGTTTTAGTCTTCTGGAGGATTTATTGGCATGTCAAAAAGGATAACTGAATAAAAATTATCTTTAACTTATTCTTTTCTTCAGACATTTTTTATATATAGATGTATATTTATATATAGATGTATAGATATACACGTATGTGTGATGTGTGTTGTGTGTTATGGTACATATTTGAACTTGGATTTTCCTGTAAATGCTGATTGCTGCAGGGTGACTAGCTGTTTCTGGTGAAATCACTCATATTAAAATATATGGAAGTATTTCTGTTTATAAAGTTATAGCAAATAGATGTATTTATTTACTGTTTAGGTTAAAAATAGATTGATACCATTACATTTTTCAGTCTAGATAGACATCAAGTACTTGCATTGAATCTCACCCTTAGTTAAAGGCTTAGAAACCTACTTTTAGCAGGGTTCACACTGATTTTCTTCCCTTGCATTAAGAAACAGCAGTTGTTAAAATTAGAGCACTTCAGTGTTCATGGGATCATACTGTTTCTCTGTGTGCATGAAAACAGCAGAAAGGATGCTACTTAGTTACAACTGGCCTGATCTTGAGATGGAAATGATACTTCTAGGACAAAAGCATCATGTGAAACACCATGCCAAATACTTCAGACAACGCCTGGGGCAACACAATTGTGTTGCTGCAGCCCACAGAGGGATTCTTTCAGCCCAGCAGTACGTGCTGCTCTGGGCAGCTGACCAGATTGTGTCTCCTTGTCAGTCAGTAGGTGACCAAGGTACATGGCTTTGAGGTCATACAGAAGGTACCTTCTGGCTCCTTCCTTAGCCAAGATAAATCCTCCTTTGCTTGATAGGATGTAGTGCTTTGCCTCAAGCAGACAAATTCTCCCTTCCTGTACTCAGAATAGGTCTTCCAGGGCAGGGGATGGTATTTCATACAACCCTGACCCCTGCTGTTGGAAATAGCCAGCAGCTGCAGATAGCAGTAGTTGGAAATGGCAGGGGATATGGAAAGTACCATAAAAATGGCCATGTTAAAAACAAGGGTCTGTTTAAACAGTATTTCATGTTTGCTTATGACCACTGAAGGGTACAAATAGAGGAAATACATGTGATGCCCTGATACTCTCCTGGAATCTGCCTGTTTTCAGCTTAGTGTATTTTGTGAACCTGTGGGGTTTGTGTCTTTGTATCTCAGAAATGTTTGCAGTATCTCATGGGGATTCACATCAGTTTTTCTGTCTGTGCCAGGCTTTGGCAAAGCGTTCCACAGGTGATAAAGTGCTTTCTTTAAACTCTGGTACCCAGTACCATCGCTGATGACCCCAGTTCATGCATTGAAAAGAAAAGTGATCAGTTAGTTCCCTTCACCCCTTTCCAGCCTGTTAATGGTATCCCTAAGTCATCTCCTTCCCAGAAAGAAGAGTCTAGACATTTGCAGTTGTCTCTCTTGTAGCTGCTGCTGTATGTTTTGATCATCCCTGCTTCCTTCTCTGACCCTTTCCAAATGAAGGACCTAAACTGGTGTGTTGTATAAGGTCAGGCGTGTCACTGATGGGCTGTTTCAGGAAAGAGAGTGTGTTAGCAAAGGTACCCTTCTGTTTCAGCAAAAGTGTATCCTCCTACAGGAAAGGCTGCCATCAATCCAAGTTGAGCACCTCTCTTCCAGGAAATCCCAGTTAAGGTTCTGAGAACCAGTTTTGTAATACTTAACTCATAAAGAAATGGTTGGTCTTAGGTTGTTCCATTGTAAGCAGGGTAGAAGTTTAAACATTGGAATTAATTAATGAAGTGCCTTTGCACTTCAGACATTTATTTTGTCTTTTAGGTGATGAAAGATTTAAGGGAAAACTTGCCATTTTCCAGTCCTGTCTAAAATGCATGTACAAATGTAAAAAGTAGGGGATATTCAAGGACAAATTTAAAAGTTTTTGCAAATTTGTGTCTTGTGCCTCTTGCTCAATTTATGCTTGCTTGCATCCATAACACAATTAGCTGAAAATTTTATCATTAGCTGAATTTTTAACATAACTAGCATGTATTGTTTTGGTTTGAAGTTCAAACTCTTGGAGGTTTTTGGTTTGTTTGCTTGTTTCCAGAATTCAATGACTTTTTTTCCAGTTATACTTTTGTATTGACTTTTGCAATGTAAGCTTCTCACTTTTACTGTGTAAGGAATTTCCTTTTATTGATATATTTTTATTTTTAAATTACATACCCAGTTTATTGTTGTCTCATATCCCGTGATGGTTTTTGTCTTAATTTGTAACCTCTAAGTAGAAAGTTGTTGGTGTTTTTTGCATTATAATGTAAGTTATGCACAAGTACTCTGTGATAGAAGGCAATTCCTTTACACTCTAATGTTTCTAATATTTTTTTCTTGTGTAATTCAGGAAACCACTGATTGCTTGTGTGGAGAAGCAGCTACTAGGAGAACACTTAGCAGCTATTTTGCAAAAAGGTATTTTTTTAATAATTGTAAACTTAAATTAGCAATGGAGTCTCATACTCTGCAACAGCTATAGATTCCATAGCTTTTACATTAGGAGGTATATTAGTAATGGAAAAAACTTCCACAGACACAGAAAGCCAGTCCTGTGATTGTTACACTCACTGTGACAAGTAAATGGTATATTTGGAAAGAAATGTCTAAAATCTAATTCCATATTTGTAAAGGCTGCTAAGCCTCTAAATCTCCTTTAACTTGCAGCAGTGGGCTTAGGAATTAAACCTTTGGAACTGCTTCTTTCCTAGAATTACATAAACTTCTAAATGAGAGCTGCAGTTACTGTTGTAGCTTCTTTTTGTGATAGTCACACAGCTGAAGTGCAGTAGTTTCCCATATTCTGGTGACTCTGTAGTTTCACAATCGTGGGTTACTGGAACTGGCAGCATTTGAGGCCATGAGCTTTCATATGCCTTTGTCTGTACCTTACCTTTTGTCTGGCAATTTCAGATAAGAACTGCAGCCTTCTTAGGGGGTCCTTATTCATACATTGGTGTGTTCAAATTGCCATTTCTCTGTTCCTCTTAAAATTTAATTTTTCACTGAATTTCTGTGTTTGTTCAATATTCCCTGATTTTTGAATACTTTAAATGATCTTTTCCATCTCTTGCAGTAGCCATATTTTAGCTTTTAGATCTTCTAGCAAATTGTCCTTACATCTGTGGGTTTTTTTATGTTGCAAAACAGATGTCCCTGGTAGTCTGGTATCTTCAAGCTCCCTCACATCCATATTTAACACTTTCATGTTATACATACCCTTTCTATGTCTTTCTTTGTCCCTTTTAAAGATGACTTATGCTCAGTTTTATCTCAGCTACCCTGGGAATAGCTTGTTTCACTGTTTTCAATACATTTATAGAAATAAGCTTGGTCACTTCATCTTAGCTGTTCTTAAACTTACAAACAGAAGGTAAGAATAATTATATTTTGCTGATATGTGTCAGTTTTGCTTGCTCTTTAATTCAAGTATGATTAAGTAACTTTTCCAGTGATATGCTTGTTTATCAAGTGGCTTAAACAGGAGGTATGTGGTCTTGTTTTAAACGGAACTTTTTCTTGGTTTCCAGTGTGTATGAGCCATCCATGTCAATACAGAGAGATTTTTACATTTTTCTAGCTCTCTGGTTACTGTGCTTCAGGACTCCGGTATTGGATCAGGTTTTGCATTCTATGTCTCTGCTGGTAAAAATAGTTTAAGAAGCTTCTATCATCACTTGACTTGCTCAGTTCTCTGTATTCCTTTGATCTAGGGCACATTTTAATTTGCTTATGGCATCTTAGTACTCTGTTCAAGTAGAAGAAGATGCTGCCTTTTGTAGGTTTTCTTCATTAAGTCAAGGAATGTGAAGTAGTCAGTTTGATAGAGGAGAAAAAGCTTAATAATGCAGAGTCTGTATAAGAAACCTTTTTTTCCTTACATTAGGATAACTGCTGTTGGCTAGATATTTGGGGTCAGACCAGGTGGTGGGGGGTTTTTTTGTGAGTACAGTAGATTTTCCCAAGGCTATGGCAGTGCTTTCTGGAAGCTCTGTGAAACCTTTTATCGGAGGACTTTCTGCATGTCCTTTTCATTTGTCAAATGTGTGACTAAATATTTTTTTCAGTCATGCAGCTCAGAGAAAGAGGGAAGGCTGTATTTTGTGATCTAGGTTATAATAAAGCAGATATGTATTTTGTGATCTAGGTTATAATAAAGCAGATAATGTTCTGGTGTCTTTAACAGAATAGGAGGTAATGGGATGGGCTTTTATTAATTGAGACAGCTGGGGTCATTCAGCATGGAATAGAGGAGGCTCCCAGGAGACCTCACAGTGACCTTCCAGTACTTAAAGAGGGCTTATAAAAAAGAGGGGACAGATAGTGGTAGGTCAGGGGGGAATGGTTTTAACTAAAAGATGAGAGATCTAAGATGAGATGTTAGGAAGAAATTCTGTACTGTGAGGGTGGTGAGCCACTGGAATATGTTGCCCAGGGAAGCTGTGGATGCCCCATCCCTGCTAGTGTTCAAGGCCAGGTTGGAAGGGGATGTGAGCAACGTGATCTGGTGGAAGGTGTTCCTGCCAACAGCTGGGGGTTGGAACAAGATGTTCTTCCAATCCAAGCCTTTCTATGACTCTTTGAATTCCAGGATTTTAATTCCGTGTTCAATGAAAAGAGAGCACTAAAACCCTGTATTCGGGACTGTGTAGCCTGTTGTCTTACATTTAAAGTACGTCTATTCTTCTGATATCTCAGAAGTTTAGGAAATCTCAAAATAGCAGACAAAAGTTTACCTGGCATCATTCTTGAACATTGCTTGCCTTTCTGAACATGTATGTGAGTCACAATATACAGTGAAAGTATTTTTAAGCTGAAGAATATAGTAGAATAGGGGATAATTTGGTAGTGATTTGCAAATCAATTTTTACTGTAATTTAAAAATTAGCAGTAATGAAATAATTTGGTGAAGTAGGACAGATGTACAGTGTGAGCTGCACTGATGGTGTGAATTGTCAACCTGTGTAAAATCAGGCTTTTTATTTTTTAAAAAAATGTCATAAATCTTTGCTATGATCTGGTATTACTAAAGCCTCTGTAACTGATACCAAAGTACTTCTGATTACACTGGAACTACATTTGTCATACTCTCAAATGGAAAAATGTGTATGAAGTTACTTGCTTGTACATTCTTTGGGCTTCACTTCTCCATTTGTTAGCCCAAAGCTTAGTCTCATGTAGGGTGAATCGACAAAGCAAAAGTTGCTTGAAAGGAATTTGTAATCTTGTGTTATTCCATTGGTAGGAGTGTAGATTGTTCCCAGCACATCCTTAATCCAAAAACATGGCTCACCGTGCTCCACAGGAAATGTTCTTATTAAGTAGTTATCATTACTTTAATTTTAGGGCAGTTTACTAAGCTTCCTGTTTTCTCTAGTGGTTCTTGATGAAACTATGCCCTTGAAGGTTATGAAGCTCTCTTCATAACCATTCTGCAAAAGGCTCACGATCATCACCTTGTTGGGAAAATATTCCAGTTGAAATACTAGTATATTCTCTAATAGATATATTCTCTAATATATTTCTAACTGTATTTGTGTAACTGTACTCAAATTCCCTTTTTTTTCTAATTTAATTTTTTAGGACTTGATAGCCTGCTTGATGAAAATAGAATATCAGATTTGACCCAGACATACCAGCTGTTCAGCCGGGTAAAAGGTGGGCAGCAGATCCTTTTGCAGCATTGGAGTGAATACATCAAGGTATTTCAAAGATCTATTACTAATGTAAAAATTTATGCTGTTACAAATTTCTTGTGTCAAAGCCAAGAATTATATATAGGTGTATCACCAAGCTTCTGTTTTAAGTAAATATGGGGAGGGTTGTTAATGCTTCTGCCTCAGTAACAATCACATGATAAGAAACAGCAACACCTGCTTTGGTTTTAAATTTCTACTTGGAAATTGCTTTTCTTATAGGTTTGAACATTATACAGGATGGTTTTGGTTGCATTGCTTTTAAATAGACCCACATGCACATGTGTTTAAACTATTCTGGACTGTACTATGTGTTGTTTTGCTGCAAATACACTCAAGTGTTTGCATACCTGCAAAACCTGTTTTTCTTCTGCAGCTTAGGCAGTGCTACTTGTAACCAACCTAGAACAATGCTGATGGCTTTTAAAGCTGTTGGGGAGGGAATGCTCCTATTGAAAATAATCCATCAGTTGTATTTAGATGTTTTGGGTTAGTTTGTTAGGCATAGTATCCATATAGTATGCTGTCCCAGAGAGCTTGCACTCTAGTGCTCTTGCAAGATGAAGGCAGGAAAGCGTCACAGAAGATTTTTCTCCCTGGAGTTGATAATTCCTGATGTTAGGGCTCTCCCCTGAATTGCCCACGTGTTCATCAACCTTCAGGATTAAGTGCACAATATCAGTTAATTCCAGAGGTGCCTTTTCTGCACACCTGTGTCTGGAGTGGAGTTCAGCATGATCCACCAGTGCTGCAGCTCATGGGAGTGGAACATGGTTACCCCCAGAACTGAGGAGGAGTTTACTCCTTAGGGTGTTGCCCAATTGAATGGTGTGCTGTGGCTGAGGAGGATCCTCTTTCTTCTTCCTTTCTCCCAGATCATGCTCATCACTTCTAGTGCTGCCTGCCACTGCATAGGCTCTCCTGTTATCTGTTTTATCACAATAGCTGGGCAAGGTCAGTTTAATCCCAGGTTTAGTGAGCTAAAGAGACTCACAGAAAAGTCCATGTGCTGGTCCAAGGAAAGAAGTAGGAGTTCAAGATGGGTAGAAAATCAGGAAAGGAATCTCTCCTCTCACAACAGCAAGTTGTTTAATTGGATTATCATACCCTGTGTTTCACAGAATCAGACCTCTTACAGCTTTAAGATGGTTGTGTACCTACTCAAAAACCTGGAAAACCTTTTCTGTAGTGTCAGTAAATCTCCTCCTTCCAAACATTCTGTGTGACATTGAAGAGAGGCTTCAAGAACTTCTAACGTTTATCATATGAGAAAATTTACTGTGTTGAGGGTCTGTGTTCCACTGCAGTCACCCTTTTGTGAATTCAGAGGTACCATTTGGCTTTTTGCATCTAGGTTTGCTGTTTCAGAATGGGGGGAAAGCCTTGCAATTTATGAATGTACCTCATGGAGACTGTGAGAGGCCCAAATGCTGTGTTAATGAAGGGGAAATTGTGACAAGTGGAAGATATGATGGACTAGGTGACCATCAGAGGTGTGTTCCAGCCCAGACTGTTCTGTGATTCTGTGATACACATGTTGATTCTAAGGACCTTGGGAGCCTTGTGTTCAGCTTTACTCTGAAATGGTACTTGAGTGAGATCTCTGTGAAAGATGACAGTGGCTAATTAGAAAATTCAGTGGAAATTCTGAGGCTGGAGAGGGACTTCCCCATCTCTTTTACTGTTGTTGGCTAACATACTTCAGTTGGCAAAAATATACCCATTGATTAGTTTTGCTGTTGCTTGTGCTGTGTCCTCTTTCTCACCTTGAAAAACTGATCATTCAGTCCAGGGCACTGATCAGTGTTAGTAAGCAAATGTTAATTGTCCAGTAGGTGAAAATCCTCCTTTACAGGATATTTTAGATATCCATTAGAAAAATGGTGTTCTATATCTGAGATAATAAATGTAGGAGCAGGAAGAGAAAGTCAGGTCTGTGGCTGGTTCTTGTGCATGAGAAAGTTTTGTTTCCCTGCAAGTCAGCGAGCATCATTTTGGTTTAGAGCCCTTGATGAAAAAGAAATCTCTAAGGGCTGAGCAGCAGTTAAAGTTTTGCTACCTGTTTAATCAGTTAAGTTCTTTAGTGGGTTTAATAAAAATAGTGTAAAGTTTTCCTTTATACTTAACATTTCTGAGGCAGTTTCCATTTAATTTATTTTACATTAATCATAGTTCTGTGTCTCACCGTGAACTTGCACATCAAAGTCATGTCTACTGTATATTTTTTTTACTTTTGTCTTAAATGTAAATAATCTTTAAATCAAGCACTAATGTTTGAAATTCATCAATGTGTGTTTAGTTTTTATTTTAAATTTCAATGCATCTCATTTTTAAAAAACTTGAATTCATAAGTAGTTCTCTAAAAACATTCCTTTTTCTAATGATACTTTTGTAAGGGTAAATGTGTCTGTTGGGGGAGATAGGTAGCACTCTAAAGTATTTTACTATCAAAAGTGTTTGTTTTACAGAACTTTGGGACAACAATAGTGGTTAATCCTGAAAAAGACAAGGATATGGTGCAAGAGCTACTAGATTTTAAGGATAAAGTGGACCATATCATAGAAGTGTGCTTTCAGAAAAATGAAAAATTTATAAACTTGATGAAGGAGTCCTTTGAAACATTTATCAACAAGAGACCAAATAAGCCTGCAGAATTGATAGGTACACAAATATTTTTCTGTAAAATATTTCAAAAATCTATAGAAAGCATGATAATGCTGCTGAGTGTGCTAGTGCAATAGTGGTGCAGTCGCATTCTGCTTTAGGAGAGTGGTTTTGGGACACGAGGCAGACGTTAACCCGGGCGCGCGGCGGGCCCCAGAGCTTGGGTGTGCTGTCAGGGGGCCTGGGGGGGCACGTCACCTCCTGTCCCTGCACTCTGCTGCTTGCACGGGGCCTGGTGCTAACAACTGCTCACTGGAGCTGTAACTGGTCAGGGGGAAGAGCAGCTGTGGCAAGTAAAGGGGAACTGGCTTTAATTGTGGTAGTAAAGGAGTTCTGGGGATGTTCTGCATCTCTCAGAAAGGAGTAAGTACAGCCCATCCATCTGCCTTGAAGGCTGAAGTTGGGATAACAATTTTAAAGCCTTCAGATACAAGGAGTTTTAATAGAGATGAAAAAAACCCACTACCTTGACAGGAGAACTCATGCTTACTAAGGGGAAAGATAATAACAAATACTTTAAAAATATTATTTCATTTATCCCCAATCAGGCAAAAGCTATCCTGACAGTTTTGCCTGCTGAAAAACTGGAGCTGTGGCATTTTACACCAGGAGAGGATCCTGCTCCTTGGTTGTTTGTTTTTCCTCTGTACTTCGTTTTGTCTTTATTTGGCTGATTTGTGTCTTCCTTCTAAAATCAGCTTTATGTAGGACAGATTGCACAACATAGTGATACAGGTTAAAGCCATTATATGTGCTGTTGTCATGTGTGGATCATGGTGTTCCAGCTCCCACCAAGGTTTTCTTCTTACACAGAAGGTTGTATAAGGATACTAATGTGGCTTAATAAATACTTAGCTAAACTCAAGGCTTAACCTTATTTCTGGCATTCTGAAACTACTAACTGGAAAGCATTGCTTCTGTTAAAATTTTGATATGCTTCTACCAAGGAGCATGAGGGACATGGTAAAGATCTATAAAAATATAGTCTTCTTTATGTTGTTTGTTTCTGTTTCTCATAAAGTACATTCATATACATTGTACGCTTCCAAAACATTGTCTTTCAACAAGTAATGTGCTTGTATGACACAAAATGTGGGAGTTTCTGATGTATTAATTTTAATTATTATACTGTATTCATTTCTTGCCTTGGACTGTTCCTTTTTGTAGTACTTTTCCATTATATACACTAGGGCTCCAGTAATATTCCAGTAATACAGTAGAGCTCTGTCATTCCACTGAGCATAGGGATGGGAAAAGGGAAAACAGAAATTGTAGTGCTTATCCTATGTTTTAACATATAGTAGTATTTAACACATAGTAATATTTCAAGCAGGAGATGCTTAAGTTGGTTAATTTAGATCTATTTTTTAAGCAGTTACCTAATTTTATTTATTTGTAGCAAAATATGTGGATTCCAAGTTAAGAGCTGGTAATAAAGAAGCAACAGATGAAGAGCTGGAAAGAATCCTTGACAAAATAATGATCATATTTAGATTCATTCATGGTAAGCAATAGCAGTTCACTGTTGATGCAATTAAAACTGTTCCCTTTGCTGTTAGCAGGGCTGCTTTCCTCTGAATGCAAATCTTTTTCAGCATGAATTTCTGCTCAACTTGGTCTTTAATTCAGGTTGCCTTACTCTTGGAGGAGCACAGTAAATACACTGGGAAGGACAAATAGTTCTGTGGAGATTGGCAAGTTACAGACCTTCCAGAGTCTTGTGAGTGGAGACCTGAGAGTTAGAGGTGTTGCTGGAAGTTTTCTAACGTAAATTAACCATGGCTGTAACCACAACTTCTCCTCTAATGACAGTACAGACTTTCCTGTCCACTCATGTATGTTGTAGGTACAAAGCATGAAAACCCAGCAACTTTTCTTGACTTCTCTTTTCTCATCATAGCTGAGAAGGAGCACAGAGGAGGGCTCAGAACGACAGGAGGAAGTGTTACTGCTGAGTTTCACTGCCTTTGAAATGCATTTCCCTCATGTATGTCTGTCTGAGCAAAATTCCTGAATGTGTTAGGATTTTTTTTTTTCCTAGATTGGCTATCAGAAAAACCAGTGGTCTAATCCAATATAGATGCATTGTCACTGCTCTGAGGGAAGTGGAATGTGTATCCTGGGCTGGGATGGAATAGCAGGAATTACCCAGTTCTGTATTAGTTTGTCTGAGATCTGTGGGGGTTCTGTCCTCATAAAAATCCCAAACAAGTACAATATGATGGGAAAGCAGTCAAGTCATAAAGTAGTATAATTTGCATAATTGAATCATAATTGCAGCATTTTTGTCAGATGGAGATGGTGAATGAAAACAGTAGTACTGCAGCTTGTCAACCTAAGAGAATAATTTTTCTTAATCTGAAACTTTCACCAACTCTTTTTCTCTTCATTATTCTTGTAGTACTGAGCTAAAATGATAAATTTTATTTTGAGCTGTCTAGTACATAGGAGTTCTTTCAAGAGCAGATGATAAGTAGTAGGTAGTTTCTGGGCATTGGCCTTTTCAATAATGTCTTGATGCAGCTGGTTCATGAAACTTCATCAGGACAGGATGGGGAAGGAAGAAGACTATCATAAGAAGCCCTAAATTGGAAGGTGTTCACAAGGAATTACTTAGGGCTACTGTCGGCAGCACAAGTAGTGCTTTGGGTTACAGTAAATTTGTTCTTCTTAAAAGGGAAACACCTTGCACTGTCAGATGGGAGAAGTTTGGGTTTAAGGTGTGAAAATTTGTGGGTGTCTATATGACTTTCATTTCAAAAGGCTATTGGCAAACCATGTGAGAATACTTCTGTAAAATTTTCTTTCTCTTAGGCTTTTGAAATAAGTTCTTTAATACATAGAAAACTCCCCCCCCTTTTTCCTTTTTTTTTTTTTTTTTTTTTAATAAATCAGACCAGTGGAGGGAAAATATTCTTCTGGACCCCAGAGTAATTTTGTGTGTTTTGTAGCTGATCCAATGGGAAATACAAGGCAGCTCAAGTTCCTGGGGCAGAATAAAAAGAAAGAAGTAAACATTTTGCAAAATGTGTTAAAAATTATTAAAATATAAAAAGAACAAAATGTCTACATGTTTTTCTTCACTGCTACATAATGAATATTGTTCTGCTAATCAGCTTTTCATGAGAAAGGCTTGTGTCACAAACCTGAATCCTTGTGATGCAGATAGCATGTATCATTTAATTTTATTTTTTGTTTCAATTTCTTTACAGGGAAAGATGTGTTTGAGGCATTTTATAAGAAAGACTTAGCCAAAAGGCTGCTGGTTGGAAAAAGTGCATCAGTAGATGCTGAGAAGTCCATGTTGTCAAAGCTTAAACATGGTAGGTGTCTTCAGATGTGTTAAATTTATATTACTTTTTGGCATTCAAATTTGGAATCCCTATTTTCTCATGCTTTTAAGAAGTGACAAGCCAAATTTTAATTAATAGCTGTTCAGCTCTTAAATCGTAAGGGAGGATGTAACTGTGTGTATATATATATCTATCTCAGACCTTTCATTATGCTTAGCAAGAACTATAAGGCTGACTTCTTAGGTATGAGACTGGTTTATTTAATGTACCTACAGAGGATACAGAGGAGCAAAATCCTGAAAAGGTACCTATTTGTGGGTGCTCTGTAACCTGGTAAATGTGACTCAGCTGTCTCAGGTTAAGTGTTTATCACTTGTTTGTAATTGTGGGATCTTTGCTTTTTTTTTGTGTGTGTTACAGAATGTGGTGCTGCTTTTACCAGCAAACTGGAGGGCATGTTCAAGGACATGGAACTGTCCAAAGATGTCATGGTACAGTTCAAGCAGGTACATTAGCTTTTGTTTGTATACTAAATTTTTTGCAGTCATGGATAGGCATTTAATGGTGCCATCCCTTGGATTAAGCTGAAATTAAACAAAACGGCTTTTAAGCAGGTCCTAGTCATAATAATAGTGTCTACTTACTTTTTCTGTTTATACAGCAGAATTCATTTATTGTATACAATAATTCTACAATTTTATTTGATTCCTTTTAATGTAAATTAGTCTAAATACCACATAGTAATTTAGTTGACTGACATCCTTGGAAGTCTCTATCTATTCTGTAAACTGGTGCTGCTCTGATGAATTTTTTGTGAATGGCCCACACCAGAGAAACTTCTGAAGGTTGCTGAGTGCACAGAGACTGTGCATGTCTCAGCCCCAGAGTTTCCAGCTTGTCGGTGACCGATGAATGCTTGCAGGAATTACTGTACATGCTCACCCTGTTGTTGCATTTCTCTCTTGGGGCCTTACTGAAGTCAGGATGCTGGGTTAGAGATCTGACCCAGGACAACACCTGTAATAAAGTACTGTAGTGACTCTTCTGTCCCAGATTTTGCAGTCTGGCTTGACTGATGCTCTACTCCAATTATATAAAAAAAGTTTTGTCTAACAGATGTAGAAGTCCAAGAGGATCCTTTTGATCTTACAGTCCTTGCCATGGCTTCTTTTCTTTGGCTTTGTTTGCATGTGATTAAAGCTGCTTTGACCTTAGCACCCTGTGTAGACAGAGGTCTAGAATATTTCAAGGCGTCTTGATCTTTTCTTTGTACTCCCAGCCACTTGTTGTGTTTTGAAGTTGGGGAAGTGGTCATTAGATAGTTACTCAAAATCCTGGTAGAGCATGTCTAACCAAGGTTAACCTTAAGAATTTTTAATTGTTACACTAATCCTTAATTTCTAACTTAAGTATATACATTTTCTAATTTAGCATGCAGATAGTATACCTGAATAATTTTTGTCTCTTGTATTTTAGTATATGCAGAACCAAAGTGACCCAGGAAATATAGACCTGACAGTAAATATATTAACTATGGGATATTGGCCAACTTATACACCTATGGAAGTCCACTTAAACTCAGAGGTTCGTGTTTGAATTTTTCTTCTAAATACACTTTACCAAATGAAATCATTATCACAGAGTGCATTAATGCCCTTCACTTAAAGTTTTTCTGCTAGATATCTAAGGGGTTTATGTAATTTTAAGGATTCCAGAATTGCAAAAAATAGACTGTAGTGGATAAAGTCCACTTTTTTCAGATGATTATTTCACGCAGTTTTTTTTACCTGTATGATAATAATATCATTGCCTTACTTAGCATTGCAGTCAGTTACTTAAAAGTTTGCAATTGTCACTTCACCTTAATTTAGTCAATCTTTAACTACATTGGTTAGGCACTTTGAACTAGTCAACAGTTGTGTTTTTGCAAGTTCCTTTTTTCAAATATCCTTCGTCCGTTCCCTGCAATGTATCACACAAAACTAGCCCCTGCATTTAAATAGTATTTGCTTGAAAAATTATTGTTTCCAAGTTGAGAGATTCTTGCAAAGCTCCTTTCAGTAGCCATTTAGGTTGAAATGCGTATTTGGAGTCCCTATTTCCTACAATAACTTGTTTGATCGGAGGTGTGGGAAGCACTTGAGGCCAGAGGTGGTAATGGGGTTCCCACTCAGTTTGGAAGATATGGAAGCTCTTGTACTCTTGTTCCTGAGGTGTCTTTTCCTCCGTGGCAGACTACTTCTGAAGGATCCAACCTGAGCAACACATCATGAAAATGGAGGGGTAGAACCCCCTTACTTGGAAGTAAGAGGGCACAAAGTAGTGGCACTGGATTGGAGTTCCGTTCCATCCTCAGATTACAGGAAGAACTTAAGAGCAGATGGTACTAGCCAGTGTAAAGCTGTGAGATGGATGCTTTTTGTCCCATGACTTCTAGGTCAGATTCAAAGTCTGGGACAAAACCAGTATCTCTTTTGAGGTTTAAAACCCTTTACAGGGAGTTTATTTTACTGTTATTCAAAACAAGCAAATTAAAAACCCAAGGAAAATTCAGTTATTTTTGAATTGAGGCTTTCTTATATGCATAGTAGTACCTGAGAGCAAAATTTTGCCCTTTGGGTTAAGTTTTTCCCACAAAAGAGCCTATTTTGAAACATGGTTGAGGGGAATAAAGAAATTACATGTGTGAAATCATTTGGTATCACTGCAAGATATAATGCTCGTGTTTCTTCTCTTTTCTTAACAGATGATAAAGCTTCAGGAGGTATTTAAAACCTTTTACCTGGGAAAACACAGTGGTCGAAAACTTCAGTGGCAGACCACTTTAGGACATGCTGTCCTAAAGGCAGAATTTAAGGAAGTAAGCTTGTTTGGATAATGCTTTGCCTGTTAGGTTAAAATTTAAGTCAGTTATTTGGAATCTAATCATGTGTTGCATTTTTTTATAAAGGTAGTAACATTTTTGTGGAGGAACAATCACAATTCAGTACTGTTATTTTGTGCAGAAAGTAGGCTTTTTATTATTAAACTGAAAGCTAACAAGACAACAATATGATACCTTTTGGTAATATTAATTTCATGGGAATTGTTGCTCATTCAAATAAATGAAGTTGTAATAAAGCAAGAAATTAAAACAAGAAAAAGAACACAGCATTTTTAAATCTGTAATTTGGAATTGTTTTGATTGTAGAAATTCTGGTGATGATTTTGGTATGCTTGACATACATAAAGAGACTGAAGGGTGTTAGTCATGTGATGGCTGTGGTTAAAATTTAAATGCTCGCTGAATTATTTAACTGTTAAATAGCTGCACTGTTTGTTTATGTGGTTTTGTTTCGTCTCATTTAGTATCTTGCCTTGTAATAGTGCAGCTTCACTGAGCCACAGCAAAGACAGAAAAGCTCTTGAATTCTTCTACTGACTTGTTATGAATATTAACATGAGTTGATTACAGACAAATTCAGTCTTGATGGAAACAACACCAGAATGTCATATATTGTAATTAAAATGAAGTCAAGGATGTGAAGTAAATACCAGGCCATTCTAACAAGCTTTTGCTATGTATTGTATTGTTACTGTTAAAGGAGCAAAAAAAAGGAGATTTTATAAATATCCTGTTTCCTCAGTACTACATTCAGCAGATTCTTCTGTGTGCCAGGCATTCTAAAATGCATATTCATTCTTCTAGAAATAGAAAAATTAATGTATACTTTCTGTAACTGTCAAATGTAGGGGCTACAATAGAAAATTCTCTGAATGTTACTATTATTTGTTTCTCTTTTAGGGGAAGAAGGAGTTTCAAGTATCGCTCTTTCAGACATTAGTATTGCTTATGTTTAATGAAGGAGATGAATTCAGTTTTGAAGAAATTAAAATGGCTACTGGTGTAGGTAGGAAGAATACTTCCTGATTTTTAAATTTATTTGTCAAGTGATGGCAGTATTGATTTGGTATGTGAAGGCCTAATTTTAAGAAATTTGTCACGATCATTAGGACAAAATTTATGTGCCAAAAGCATACACACACCAAAAGAGATGAGGAGAACACACTGGAGGTGTTTCTTAGTGTATTTTCTTGGTGTGTAAAATTGACCCTTCACAAAATTATTAGTAAGAGCTGTGTGGCATGTGGTCCTACTAACAACCTATTAGATTTACAAAATGTATCACTGCAATTCTTAAAATGTAAGTGGATATACAGACTGTGTGTACAGATTGTTTTTGCTCCTGTCCAGTTTCACATACTATATTTTGAAAATGATCTGTTGTAGAATGCTCTCAGTTGGGGGTGATTTAAGAGAGTATTTTCAGTTGAACTGCTCTGACATCTCACCTGCCTGTTGCCTGTTCCTGTTGCTGGGGTACCCCTTCACAGCAGGTCTTATTTGTTCAGAGCAGTGCTGTGTGCTGGGTGTGTACTCTGTAGCTCTCTGCCTCTGCACTTGAACCTGAAGGACAAAGAAAGCTGAGGAAGAGTACAGTTTTCTTTTTAACCATCTGCAGTATCTGTCTTGTGTTTTTATGTTCCTGGATGGGTTTTCTTCCCCGAATTCTTACACTCTCTTGAAATAGTTACAGCCAAAACGCTGTCATCATTACTCTCTGCAAGTTTTGCATCAATCAACAGCTTATACCCAGTAGTCCTTCACTTGTTGAAACTTAAGATCAACCTAATACAGCAGTATCTGTAAGAGTATTTGAGCCCTTAAAAGTACTAAAATATTGTAATATATTTACTAAAAGACTGTAAAATGGGGATGCCAAGAATCCTTGCAGTTCAGAATGATGCCCTGCAGAAGGAAGTACAGCCTGGGTGCTCCATTGTCTCAGTGTCAGTGCTTCCAGTTACTTAGTCATCCTCTCCCTTGATGGTAAGGGGGCTGAAGAAAATCCATGGTAGTGATAATAATCATCAGGATAGTCTGGAGAGGCTCATTAGGTTGGAGTACGATGTTTACAGAACAAACACAGGTTCATGCAAGCCCGATCCAAGTCCTGCTTTCTCATCTTGGATTGCTGTCCCTTGGAGCTGGCATTCTGGCTGCCTGACAGCAGCAGATAAAAATCTGCTGCATGGAAATCCATTCCATTATAGCACAAAATAAGGAATTCAACAGACTGTTTTTAAGGCAGGTGGCTGCAATTGATAGTTGGGAGCTACCTCTATGTCATTGCACTGAGTGCCATGTCTGTATTTCTCTCCCCTTTGGAGAAATAATACAGAAATTTAGGTGGTAAGGACAGCTCGTGGTCCACAGGGTTCCTGTGAGGCCAGGATGAATAGCATAGAACCACAGAATGGCTTGGATTGGAAGGGATCTTAAAGATAATCTAGTTCCAGCCCCCTGCCCTGGGCAGGGACACCTTCCATTAAGCCAGGTTACTCAGAGCTCCATCCAGCCTGGTCTTGAACACTTCCAGGGAAGGAGCATCTAGAACTTCTCTGGACAACCTGTTCTAGTGCCTTGCCAATCTGACAATAAATAATTTCTTTCTAATACTTAATCTATTCTGTTTCAGTTTGAAGCCATTCTCCCCTTCTCATGTCACTACATGGTCTTGTAAATTTACAAGTTCCTCTCCATTTTTCCTGTAGGGATTAGCTGGCTATGGTTGGAACTTGTGTTTTCCAATCACTGTTACAATAAATCATCATCAGCCTCTTTAATGAGATTGTCCCTGGTACATTAGGACAGAGAAAATGCATAAACTGTTACTCAGAGAAAGAATGGTCACCTTCTCTCTGATTCTGCTTCTTCAAGATGTGTTATCCAAATATATTCAGTGTTTTCACTTGCCTGTCAAGGGAGCCTCTAGGAGCTGTAGTTTTTACTTCTGCTTCAGAGATTGATAGGTAATTGTAAATTCCTTCCCTTTGGCACACTGTAACCTGTGACTTCACATGCAAAGCTCCAGAGTGTTTTAACAGCAGCCTTGTGTTCGGGCAAAAACACAGCTCAACAATCTGCATTTACTGAATGAGGCTGAAACACACAAAATGTCATAAATGCCAGTTTAGCCCACATTGTTTAAAGGGTTTTTTTAAGAAATCATAGAACAGTTGGAAGTTTAAAACAAGGAAAATGTTTCTCTGTGTAAAAGCTTAAGTATTTTAAAAATAGCAGTAGTGTTAATCTTTTACTTGGCTGTACTTCAGCACTAGATTGCAAAACCTTTCTTTCAGTTTTTAGGCTAAAACTCTTTTCAGGAGATCCAACACATTCAGTGATAATTTTATACTATGAATAAAGTATTCTAGAGACTGCAGAGGCTGTTTCAATGCAAAATCTCGATACAAGACTTTGCAACATAATTAGAATGTTTGAGACTTCATTTTATCTTGTCTAAATGTTTTTAGCCTTAAATATTACGAGATTAAAATTTTCCTCACACACTTGTGTCTACTACTTTCCTGTTTTGGGGGAAGTTTGACTATAATAGCTGTCAGCTCTACCCTCCCACAAAACTACTTCTTGTCAATTTAGACTTCTGTATTTTTATTCTATTATGTATTTTTTGCTGTGTGATTAAAAACACTGATCAAATCTTGAAATAGGTGGCTTTGAGTTTCTTGTCATACACTGACTTTTTCTTTTCCGAAGTCCTGTTACTACCACAAAAACCTAAAGCAATAAAACTTAGTTTGTGTTAATGTGAAATCTTTTCTGAAACTATTTTGAAAGGAAAATTCACTGAGAGGAGCCTAAACCTGTCTTTCTGATGTATGTAATACTGTGCATGCTCTCAGCATTTAACCTGTGAAAGACCAAGACCAAGTTTGAAGGCTGTGAGCTACTTCTTAATTGGAACTTAGTTGGAAGAAAGTACTAACATAAAACCACTGGCTTTTCAATTTATTTCTAGATTAATCCAATAAAACTCTTATTAATGTTTTGTTCTGCTTTCTCCTATATTTGAACTCCTTCACAGAGGACAGTGAATTAAGAAGAACCTTGCAGTCTTTAGCTTGTGGAAAAGCACGAGTATTGATTAAAAATCCAAAGGGCAAGGATGTAGAAGATGGAGATAAATTCATCTTTAATGGTGATTTCAAGCATAAGTTGTTTAGAATAAAGATCAACCAGATTCAAATGAAAGAAACAGTACGTACTTTTTGCATTCATTCAGTTTATGTATTAACTGTTTATCTACATATCCCATATGGAAAGACATAATCTCTTGTATTTTTTGCATGTAAAGAAATGAATATTTAAATTCAAATTATAATTAATTTTTAGAGTAGTCAAGATGACTCATAGAGGCAATAAAGACTTTAAAATCACTGAAATTGAAAACAGCTTAGGTTGCTTCCTGTGCTTGCAAATTTAAATGGCTATATATTAAACTAAAAGGATCTTGTAGATGTTTCATTTCATCTTAGAAGTTTCTGTGGTATTGCTGAAGTGTTGGTACTATAGTGAACTCATGAATCAAATGTCACCATGTCACTTCTATATTTAGCAGGTAAGAAGGCTATAAAAGTCAGGGTTGTCCCTGATTCTGCAGTGAAAACAAACCTTTGTTGTTGTATCTGAATTCCCATTCTTGACACAAGGTGACATTTTAATTAACAGTGGCTTTTTTCTTTTTTGCCTTTGCATGTTAAATTCCTTGAAAGTCAGACTGGACTTTGACACAAAACACTGCTGTATTTGGACTGTCACAGCATTATGTGTTCTCTCAAAAATCTTACGGGAGTTTCTAAGATTTACTTTCATTTATCAAATAATGTAAAATAAGACACATTTTTTCCTTTACATTATCCTGAATTTTCTCTTTTACTTGTTTTAGCAGTACACTTCAGCCATCACTTAGCCCTTAGAATGCAGTAATGCATGCATCTATCTCAAAGATAAATAAGAATACATGAGCTTCATTTTATTGCAAAGGCTAACTATAGAGCTAGAATTAATAAAAAGTAGCAACAGAGGGTGATATGATTTGTGGTGTTGTATTTTTCTTTAGGTTGAGGAACAGGTCAGCACAACTGAAAGAGTATTTCAGGACAGGCAATATCAGATTGATGCTGCTATTGTACGAATAATGAAGATGAGGAAGACTCTTGGTCATAATCTTCTTGTTTCTGAATTGTATAATCAACTGAAATTTCCTGTAAAGGTAACTCATGTTTTTGTTTGTCAAACCATCTTAGATTTATCTAAATATATGTAATATATGTTTCTATTCAGCTTGTCTAAAAGAGCAAGAAATGTGAAATACCATAGAATTAAACCCAAAGATGAAGGTATTGTGTGAACAAAAATAAGTCAGAGTATCAGTACTACATCAGTTATATACTATGGCATTTCTTATGTAGCTTTTAGCAAGTTGGTTTTGGGTTTTTTTAATATGTTTGCCTTTGTATTACTGTTATACTAATATCATGTTTTCTTGTAGCCTGGAGACTTGAAAAAGAGAATTGAATCTCTCATTGACAGAGACTACATGGAGAGAGACAAAGACAACCCCAATCAGTACCACTATGTTGCATAAAGGAGAAGAAATCGTTTTATTTTAAAAAAAAATTTTAAAAACTCAAAAATAAAAACCAAAATCATCCACATATATCTTTAGGACACCAAATACATATGCTGTTCCAGACTTTCCTTTTAGCAGATTTCAGGTTGATGTATATTATTCAAGCAGCTGCATGCACTGCTGTGGAAAAGAAGCAAAATGACATGTTAATTGATCACCTTTGTCAAGACTCCTTACTAATTTTAAATGCCCTGGGGTTATGGGTTTTTTTTTCCCTTAGTTAATCTTTTGTTCTCTTGGGTTCTTCAAAATTTAGTTTTACAGTTTTGTTTAACAATGTCATTGAAGTTGGATGGAAAGGTAAAATCACCTGTGTGAGAAATACTTCTGTCATGGATGCAAGTCTGGTTTCTTAATTTAGGTGTTCCTAACTGCATCCACAAAGTCCCTAAATGCTGCATTCTTTAGCTACAGTTACAACTTGGGTAACTTTTTAAAAACCCTTCATTGATAAACATGTATGTACAAGCAGTGTTGTTGAAATACACTGAAGTTTTGCACCATGAAAACCCTTAAACTTGTGTTCAGTTAATTTTCTTCCAAGTTATTACAAACTTCAGTCTGGTTTGGATAAATCAGGTTTTGAAGTGAGATTCTTGAAGTGCCAAGAGGACAACTGCATTCATGTGTGTACTGAGCTGTTGGATTATTTAGCTAAAATATGGATTGTTCTATTACTACTACTTCTGCTGGCTTGGGTGGCAAAGATTAGATCTGAGTCAACGAGGCCCTACCTCATTTTAGGGCAGCAGGTGTATTTCACTGTTTCTGTAATTGCTGTAACATTTAGTTCTGCCTTGAAAATAACATCCAGGGAACCTACTGTACAGCGTGCTCCACTTTAAGAAAACAAAACCTTTTTTTAAAAAAATACTTTTATGGTCTCAGTATTGGGAAAGCATAGCTTTTTGTCTTGAAAGACTAAGGACTTTGTGAGTACTTTGTTACATATTGTACATATGTAAGTTGATTCGAATTAAAGAGTGAAAGACACTGTAGATCTGTTAGATAACTGTAACTGTAAGGAAGACACCTTTTCTGGTAATACTTGCAAGACTGTTTATTTTCCTGATTTGTCTACTGGTATGTTTCATTCTGAAAAAAAGCTACCAAAGGAGTTTTGATCACTACATCAAGGAGAATTTACCTGAGCAATACTTTCTTGAGAGATACCTTACTAAGTTTATGTAATGTGGGGTTTGTGCATCAATTAAAAGGCCACTTCTTAAAGTAAATAGTGCTATGAGGTGACAGCTTGTGGAACTACATATTAAAAGTCCTTATTCTGTCCTCTGGTATTATTAATTGTATTGCATTCTGAATTATTTTTGTTCCCTTCGTGTTTGGAAACTAAACACATTTAGTTTATTGTATTTAAAGCATATTTAATATTATAATTTAATGTAGACTTATTTTAATATTTGAATCTTCAGTTAATGCAAATAAAATTTTGATGCATATTAAGGATTAATTTCTTAGCCTTTGTGAGAATGTGGCACTTCAGTTTATTTTTGAGGTTGGTTTTTTAGTGTTATACCATTCATTTTATAGTTCACTTTTTATGTATGTGGAAACCAATCAGATCCCTCTTACCAGACTTCTAAACCAAAAAGGAATATGTGCCTCACAGAAAGGTAATGTAAAGGTAAGCCAGAGAGGCTTTATCCACACTGAAAACTGGCAGTAGTGTGCAATAGCTGTTAGGAAGCAGTGAGAGTGTACTGCCTGCCCCTTCTGAACCCAAATGTTCTGGTTCAATAGTTTAAACAATAGCTTAAAGCAGTGGTGTTATCCTGAAGATGACTGAAATGGTTCTGCCTCAAGAAGCAATGTTAATTAAAAGTGCTGAGATGTGCAGTTTTTCTTAATTGTCACAGAGTGAGGGCTCTTTGGCCACGTTATTCTGGTCTAGCAATTAAAAATTAATTGTTCCACTGCAGTGGAAAATATGAAGCCTGTCTTTCTGTGCTGTATGCCCTTGGTACCCAACTGTATCATCCCCTGGAAATAACCTGAAGCAGCAGTATTCAGAGGGGTTCTGCCTTTCTGCTTGTGGGAGTGGGGTTTTGTTCCTCATCCAGCTGCTCATCTCTACCCATCCCTTTACTCCCCTGAACCTACAGAGAATGTCATGATCCTTGAAGACTTTTACAGACTGGTCTGCAAGTGGCTTCAGAGGTTCAAAAGCTTTGGGAGAGACTGACAGGCCAAGTAATTGTGACTCTCTCAGGTCCTTATTTTTAATTTGATTTCCTCAAATTTTTCTTACTGGGACATTTTATGTGCTAAACCAAAGAGGTAAGCAGGTATTTTATGAGTCAGCATGGAAATCACTTCTCCATAGTGAAATAGCTGCATTTGATTGCTTTTCAGTAGCTGGTGATGGAATTTGGCTGAGCAGTCTGCCTCAATCAGTCAGTTCTTTGGGGTCACATTGCCTGAGTGTACCTGTACCCACAGGGCAGAGGTTGTTAAATGTTTCTTCCTGGAAGATCACCCGGCGTTGAAGATGTTGGGCAGTAGCAAAGTAACAGATGTCCTCTATAGAGCATCCATGTTCAGGTATGTCAGGGAAACCTGGATCTTGGCAATTCAGTGTCCTTAGAACAAATTGTATAGCAGCTTCTATGGAATGACAAAAATAACAGCAGGAGCCTGGATACAGTTGGGGGCTCTCGCTTATCCAAACATCCATTATATACATTTGAAAAGCAATTTTCCTAAATGTGACCTGCTGTTATCTAGCCCAACATTTCCTGAGGGAAAGCGAGTGTGAGAATGTAGGCTGGGGGCTGGCTTAAAGGTGCTCCCCAAGCCTGGCAGTCACAGCTCTCCTTAGCCAGCCAACAGCCTCCTTTCTGCCCTCTCCTTGGGTCATTTTCCTTAGTTCTGTATTTTAGCTTTCCCTGGATTCCTTCAGCTGAACCTGGGTTTAGCATTTAACTCTCTTGATCTGCTGCAGCTTTTTTTATCCTTTCTTTGTGCTATACATATTTGAAAAAAAAATTACACACCTTTCAGGTAACTTCAATGTCTCAATTTGTTATGCAGATCTACCTATGCACTGCTCCAGGCAGGGGGGCAGAGTGGCTGGAAAGCTGCCCAGTGGAAAAGGACCTGGGGGTGCTGGTGGCAGCAGCTGAACATGAGCCAGCAGTGCCCAGATGCCCAAGGAGGCCAGTGGCATCCTGGCCTGGATCAGCAATAGTGTGGGCAGCAGGAGCAGGGCAGGGATTGTCCCCCTGTACTCAGCACCAATGAGGCCACACCTCAAATCCTGTGTTCAGTTCTGGCCCCTCACTACAAGAAAGACATTGAGGGGCTGGGGAAGGGTCTGGAGCACAAGTCCTACAAGGAGCAGCTCAGGGAGCTGGAGTTGTTAAGGCTGGAAAAAAGAAGGCTCCAGGAAGGGAGCCTTATTGCTCTCTTCAGCTGCCTGAAAGGAGGCTGTAGCCAGGTGGGAGGGATTGCTCTCTTTTCCCAGGAACAAGTGACAGGATGAGAGGAAAAGATCTCAAGCTGTGCCACAGAAGGTTTAGATTGGATGCTAGGAAAACTTTTTTTACTGAAGGGGTTATCAATCACTGGATCAAGCTGTCCAGGGAAATGATGAAGTCACTATCCCTGCAGGTACTTAAAAGACCTACAGATGTGGCTCTTGGGAACATAGTTTAGTGGCAGGCTAGGCAGTGCTGGGTTACCAGTTGAACGCAGTGACATTTGAGGTCTTTTCCAACCTAAATGGTTCTGTTCTGTTTGCAGGTTTACTATCTTTGGCAGGTATGTTCAGGAAAGTGGACTCTGTACCAAGAACTTGGTTATCCATTTCTTTCTCTTCAGAAAGGACGTAACCATGTGAAGTCAGGTAATACTCAGCAAAAGGCTATGGGAAAATAGTCATGTTTTGTGGAAATTCTTTCCTTGTAAAATCTCCTAGCCTGTACTGTCTCCCTTGCTTGTACTCTGCCTTGACCTCACAGGACAGTTTTTACTGTAGTAATGGCTCCGAACTCTCCTGGGTGTTTCCCATGAGCAGCCCATTCTGCATCCACAGCTCTGAAGAAAGGCCAGGGAGTGCATCATGGTTCCTATCTGGGCCTGTGAGCATGCTGGTTGGCCAGCAGCTCTGTCAGATGAAATGTGCAGTGGCTGGGTATGTCCAACGTTTCCTTTCCCCCAGTGACAGTGGGAATCCTGACCTCCAGGCCGTGTATACAGCAGCTTTTACAGAAGCTGTAATTTGCTTATGTCTTACCCTGCTGCCATGTTTGATTGATGTCAGCCAACAAGTCACCAAGCAGTGGGGCTGATGGCCAGCACAGCTGTGCAAGACTCGATGCACTTGTCTAACAAACACCCTGGTAGTGCTTGTACTGAAAGGAGGTGGAAATTGATACGGTGCTGTCTCTGCACCATTAATAAAGGCCCAGTGAGCTAATGATCCACAGCATGGAAGGGCAACATCATTCTCTGCTGATAACCTTATCTTCTTTATTTACCAAATTTTACCACAATATTGTTGCTTTAGGCAACTCATATGTATTTAGTGATCATTCTTTTGTTAGCAATCCAAGCATCTGTCATTTTTCCCTTCATAGATGCCTACCGATTTTCCAGCAGGGAGGCAGAACACTGCACAGCAAGTTTAAACCTGACCTTGGGCCTCCCTCCCCATTTGTCTTGAGGCAGACTTTGTGTTCCAGACCTTCCTCTATTCCCAGTGCAGGTTCCAAAAACAGTGATCCAAAATGAGAACAACCCATGTCCCACCTCCATTACCCTCAACTCCTCTGCAGATGAGTCATTCAAACACTTGACCAGAGCTGCTCATTATGTCCTTTTTCAAACTAACTTCTGCTTTTGGCAATGCATGGAAAGAATAAAGATTGCTAGAAGCGTTGCAGAGAAAAACAAACTAAAATAATACATTACTGTGTCTAAAAGTGTACAGATAAAAATGCAGCATTAAAAAAGAAATACACGTTTATAGCAATATCATTGAAAATGAAAAGCAGATCCCCATGCCATCCTAAGGAGCTACTAAACTTATCCAGGGCAAACAGGAACTGTGAGTGAACTGAGACAAACAGCAAGGAAAGGTCAAGTTCACAGCAGCTGAACTTGACTTTAGCAGCTGGGAGTACCTAAATTGCATTTCAAATGGATTCAATGTAAAAATGTGTGAAGGCAGCTTGGGAGCAGAAATCGTTCTGCCTCAGAGATGGTTAATCTGGAGCAGCCTGTAGTGAGGAGAGGGACTATACAGCAGTCATTGTGAGAAAGCAGAGGCACACTGCTATTGGCACACATTCCAATTGTACTAGAAACAGGATTGCAGGAGCAAGAGACAGCTTCTGAGGTTTCAGAAGAAGTAAGCATACCCCTAACAGTGTGAGTAAAAGAGAGCACTGGATCACAGCGTGATCAAATTACCTGGGCTGTCCATCTCCATTACATCTGAGAACGTTTACAAGCTAACTTCACCTTCGTTTCTGGTTTTCTCGAAAAAAAAAGGGATTCCTTAACAACCATCAGACATCTGAAGCTATGTGAAATTGCAATTTTTACCCATGCAAACACACGTCATTAGCAGTCCCTGTTTTGTCTTGGAACACATGTGACTCATACGTATACCTGGGTATACAGAGATAGAACACTTCAGAGAACAACAGACCATCAACTTCCAGTGCTTTTATACCGCTGGGACTGAATTCATTCTGTGCGAGACAACTGTCCTCACCTCAGACTGCCTCCAGACTCAGTGGCACGAAGCACATCCTGGAGGAAGTACAGAGCTCAGCGGGGTCACCGGCACCCCAAACTCACTCCCCCTCACACCTGCACCCCAAACTCACTCCCCTCTCACACCTGCACCCCAAACTCACTCCCCTCTCACACCTGCACCCCAAACTCATTCCCCCTCACACCGGCACCCCAAACTCACTCCCCTCTCACACCTGCACCCCAAACTCATTCCCTCCTCACACCGGCACCCCAAACTCAATCCCACTCACACTGGCACCCCAAACTCACTCCCCTTTCACACCGGCACCCCAAACTCACTCACCCCTCACACCGGCACCCCAAACTCA
>VYZP01039569.1:0-13821 GCA_013400635.1 Hypocryptadius cinnamomeus | reverse complement strand
TCCCTGCACCCCGACATGGCCCGGGGGTTGCTGACGGCGGCCGCCCTGCTCGGTAAGGGGGGGAATGCGGGCGGCCTGTGCGCTCGGCGGGGTGGCGGGGGCGGGTCGCAGCGGCCTGAGGTGGCCCCGGGGCCGACGGCGCTGGACGCGGCACCTGTAACTGGAGAGCCGCCAGCCCGTCCGCTCCCGCCTGCTGTCGGCCTTCCCGGGAGCTGACTGACCCGCGGGGGCCCAGGGTTCTTGGGGGGCCGCCCCCTCCCCGCGCCGGGCCCCTGTGGCTCCCGGGAGCCTCTGAGGGCCGCCCGAGGTACGAGGGCGATGCGGGGCGGGAGGCGGCGGCTGCCGCGCTCGGCGCGCTGAGCCGCCTTAGAGCCCGGGAACGCCGCTCGGAGCACCTGCGTTGGGTGTAGGGACTGCGCTCCGCGAAGAGCCTGGAAACGCGCCTGGAGCACGAGGCATGGAGACGCGGGAGGTACTGATGTCATTGCTAGGAAGCAGCGCTTTTCTATAGGGGATGTAGCGCTCCGTTGCTTAATGGTTTTCTTCCTGCCCTATCTTGAGTAAAATATGAAACGTGTCTGGAATAGAGAGATTTCAGTGCCTTGATGAGAAGGTTTGTTAGGTCAGCAAGGCTGTTTTACGAGGAAGTGTCTTGCTTGTTTGCTGATAACTACCTTGCTTTTGGTTTCTTGCCTTGAAAGCCGCATCACACAACGCTATCAGGTTTCTGAGCTGTGGCTTTGGCAGCAAAGGAGGCTTGTTCTGCAGCTGGCCAGAATATTTCTCAAATAGAGTAGTAGTTGAGAATGCTTATCTGCCGTCATTTTTGAGCTGGGACAGTCTTGGCGACTCCTGTAACGTCTCTTTGGTAGTAAATATCATTATCGCCATTGACCGTACTTCAGTTTCACTGAGCCCGAAAGACGCCGCTCGCAAAGGGCACTGAGCAGTTCAAATATCCAGCCCTCGTGAGCCAGTGCAGCAAGCACAGTGACTTACAGTGCTCCTGCTTTTTAGAGCTGCCAGCTGAAGCGTCGCTGAACTGGTGTCGTAGTGGGAATTACTGGAATAGATTGTTTGATATAGTTATGGCTTAAATGACGAATTGCTTTATAGTTTGTTTTCAAATCAGCTTTTGTGATTTTTGTGTGGTACCACAGTTAATACTTTTAGTCATTATAATAGTCTTCCTCTGCTTAATTGGCAGTTACAAACGTCATTTGGTGCACTGTCTTTGTCGCTTTCTGGCATGTGAAATGTGTTAGGTTTCTGCAACTGAGGCAACTGAATAGTTTATTTTACCACAGATTTTTTTTTTTAAATTTTATTTACTGATAGTAATGACTTTGTACCAGTGTCTGGTGGCTTAGTAGCTGGGTGTTTGCATAGCTTTATACTACAATCTTGGGGGAAGATCTTGTGGTGCAAATAGAGACCCCTTTCTTGCTAGAGTGTGGGGTTTGGGTTGTAGGTGAGGGGAGAAGAATAAGAGATAAAGATAATATATGAGCTGAAGTCTTCTGATATTTTAGCTCATTTGCAGCCTTTTAATCATCTGAGCTTACACTGGTTAGGATAAGGTCATGATCACGGGAGACTGAAAGATTAGTATGGGTGGGGCAGATGTGAAAACTTGTTTGGTGATGCCTTGACTTCAGGACAGCAGAATTTTTTTTTTCCACCTGAATACCTCACCATACCTCACTTACTGTTTCAATTTTCTATTTAGATTGAGCAGCAAGCACTAAGCTGAACGTTTCATGTGTCAGCATTGAGCATTTTGTAATTAATTTCCTCCCTACCATCAAATATACGTATGGAATTAAGAAAACATTTAGGTAGCATATGGTACATGCAGGGAAAGGGGGCTATGGGAAATGGAAGTACCTTCCCTAAACTTAGCTGCTGCTTTTTGAAATACTGAGTAAGATGGTGCTTGTCTGTTGTTGAGCACGATGAGTCAGTTGCGTTGTGTGCCAAGCCCAGCAGAGCTGCTCGTGCTCTCTGAGATCTAGAGCACCCGTACATTCTTTCATTACTGAAACACAGACGAAGAGAACACTTTCCTGAAAATTTAAGGTTAGAATCAGACACGTGTAGTGAATAAGTAATGAAGTGTTTGAGAATTGCAGAAGGGAAAATTAGTTTTTCAAAATAGTGTGATGCCATTTCAGAGTCACAGATGTATAATCCACGTGTTTCTATTGTGCAACTCTAGTCCAAAGAGGAATTTCAAACCTTGCTACCCATGTAGAGATAGTTGAGAAACTTGATAATGAATTCCAGCCAGTGAGAAATCTGGTGCAGAATTGGTTTTTTTTAGGTTTGGCATTATTGGGTGTTTGCAACTGAGACCAGTATAACTTGGTTTTCACAAAATCCAACTGCTTTAATGTTGAGCAACTTTGGAAATACTGTTTTACCAAGTGCTGCCCTTGACATAGTGTTTGCTTGATAGCTGCTTGAAGTGTGTTGACAGAGTCTCTAAGGATCTGAATTAGTGTGCCAGTCATCATGTGATAGGTTACTTGGCTTTGACTTCAGCAGTTTTTCTGACTTCTTACTTGCTGAGACCTCTGCAGATTCTCTGACATGCCACTTATGAGTTATGTTTCCAGGGTTCCTGTTCAGGCTGACCAAAGAGTTTTGTTTTTCGTGTAACCTGCTTCTAGATTGTTCTGTAGCGATTAGGATGTTTTCTAATCAGTAGCCAATGACAGAGTGAAGAATTGCCTCTAACTACAGAGGAACCTGACTCAAAGATTGATACTCTGTTGCAACATTAACTGCTGTTATCTCTGATAAGCCTTTGTAGGTCTCAAAGATAAAAGTTTATTTCTAGCAAAAGGCACACCTGGCTTTTGCTTGTTTCAGCTTCATCAGTGTGTCTTTGCTCTCAAGTCAGCTGTGATTATTTGGAAATTCCTTGGGAAAGCTTGGTGCTGAAATGGATTTCTTGGTATGTGTTCTCTTAAGCTTGGCAGAAGACACTTCTGGGCATGTGAGTGGTGGGAATTACAACAGCCATTTGAACACTCCCTTGCATTATCTTGATTCTATATTGCATACTTTTAAATGCACCTTATGTTTTGGTAGATCAGGATTCCAAAGTTTTTGGGCATCTGGCTTCAAGATGGACTGGTGTCCCTTTCAGTCTTAGTATAACAGTTTCTTAACCTTCTCTGTACCTTGACAGCACCACTGACTGTCAGTACTACTTTCTCTGCTGTTAATTCTAATTGTGAGAGTCTTGGGTGCACCCTGGCATTAAGAGTACAGAGTTTAAATGTGCTTCATCTCTGCGCAGTGGGTACTTGTTCCCTCTCCAGTGTTCAGCCTTGAGCACAGTTGTTCACAGTTAATACGTTTGGTTTTCTTATATGAAACTTCTGATGGCATCTGTTTTCTTAACAAGAGTTCACCCTGATATGGGAACACCTGTATTCTTACTTTCCTTGACAGGGTTAAGATCTACTCTGTAGGACTAGGAGAGTGGTTTTACTCAGGCAGTTAGTTTATTTCCAGTATCTTCTCCTCTAGGGAAGCTTTCTCTTTAAATTGTCACACAGTGCTCCTTTCTTCAAAACATTGTTTGGGGCTGGCAGCTGCCTTGAAGAATGTGTGTTAGTTGTGTGGTGTGATACAGCAGAACTAACCAGAGCCAGTGCAAAATGGACTTGTGTGAATGCTGAAAAGGGTCTGGCCAGGGGAGTTCAGCTCTCCCAGCGCACTCATGCAATCACTTGCTGTAGAGCTATCCCAAGACTTCCTTCCTTTAGATAGGGAGCTATAAAGAAGTTTCATGTGACTAAACTTGATGCAGTTGTGCAATTCTCTGGTCAAATGGCAAGTGTATGGCTGTTAGGTAGCCTTTCTTTTCTAATGCTTTTTTACTTGTATAATTTGGTTTATAAAGACAGGAGTTACTAATCTGCAAACTGAAATTGAAAAACAAAATGTTTACTGCCTTAATTGAAGTCAAGAATATCAAAACCATAATCTGAGATTACATGAATTTGTCTCTTGCTTGGCAAGGATGCATATTCTGGGCTGGATCAGGAACTTGATGTAATCAGGTGCTGCACCTGCTCAAGGGCAGCAGGTTCTCTTATCCTTGAATTAAGCTCTGTTCTCCCTTTCCCCACCACTGTGTGGGTATTCAAGTGAGTCCAGCCTTGTCTTTTCCTGCCAGCTTTCCAGGTAGCCAGCATTCAGTCTCATGTGTCCATTGGTGAAAGGTCAGTATAACTGATCATTTTATGGAGACCGTCTTGCTTCTTGCAAAGTGTTTTGTACATCAAGCCTGTCACGGGATTTTCCTGCTTTCAGTTGTTCCTCTCTTTTTCTTTCTGTATTATCCTGAGGTGGCATAGGTGCTAAATCCTAAGGAAGTGATCTTGACTTAGTCTTCTGATAAAGGACTTGGACCTGGTGTCCCTACGGACATATATTGGAAGACAGCATTGTAGGAGAGTGTAACTCCTTGGAGGTTTTTCCATTCTATTCTCTGGCATAAATTTAGGAGTTAAAAGTGATGACTAAAGTTACCACTGTTCACAAAATGGCACTGAGATGACAGGATCATACTGAACTATCAGAATGAGTAAACTACTGGGCAGTTTGGTTAACATATACAATAGAAAATAAACCTTCTTTAGAGAATAACCAGCATTTCTTATCTCCTTGGATTAATGCCCCACAGATAGCAGTGTTCACTGTGTTTATCATCAGAACACCTGGGCAAAGGTGCAAGGCAACACACGAGTGCTGCAGCTCAGGTACAGAATGATTAAGTAGGGCTGGCATCCCTTACCCCAGAGTGCTGCTGCACAGTGTTTCCAGGGTGGGCTGGAGCAGAGGTGAGTGCGTGGGTGTGACCAGGCTGTGGGATACTCTGAGCCCCATCACAGCACATCCCAGGAGCTGGCAGCTGCGCTGTGCTGCAGCCATGGTTTTCCTCCTGAACACTGCAGGCAGTCCCATCCACTGGATATCTGCATGGTTTAAAGTACTGATGATACGGGATGTGTGCCCAGGTGGATTTGGATGGCTTGCTGCCCTTTATTCCAAGAGGGAGAACAGTGCTAAAGAAGTTTTTACTTATGCAGGCAACATGACTATAGTAATAAACCCCAGATTATACAGCAGTAGCTTTTGTTTTTCCTTATTGCCATTGTTTCATGTTTCTAATAAAAATGGAGGTAAAGTAAATCATTAACTGTAGTAACTGAGGTCCTCTTTGCAAGCAGATGGTGTACACAATTACCATTAAATATGCTTGGTTTTCTAGCACACAACAACCATTCATCTCTCTCGCTTAGTAGGTTTACATTATATGGCAGAGTAAATCAGGAGTAGCTGTGTTTGACTAACAGGATTTCAGTTATAAAAAAGCTGAAACCTGAATGCATGTGCTAGATTGTTTTGTTAGCTTTGTAGTTTTCAGCTTAAAACAAACAACTTTATGAGGTGGATTTCTTTAAGATAAATTGTTAGACAATCAAGGAAGTATTTGTTTTGTTTGACTTAGTTATTTTATCTCAGACTGTTAATATACTTTGGGGTTTTTTGAGGTAGGTATGTTAGATAAAGAAGGATGCTGGATTTAATTCAAGCAAGATCTCTAGTTGTTGCTTTAACAGTTACCTTAAGTGTTTTCTTGCATGAGACTGTATGAGGTATAAAGGGAGAGATTGTCTTATGATTTTCAATTGAAAATATGCAGCTAGAATAAATAGTATAAGTAGTCTTTTTTTGGAACTTACTGGAATACAAAGGAAGCATCTGAACCAAGTGAAATTTCTTTGATGTTAGTACATTTTTGGTAATGCCTTTACTAGATATTCATAAGGTAGTGCTTTCAGCCAAATGAATAATGAACCTAACAAAACTTACTTTCTGCTGTTGAAAGGTCTTGGACTGCTTCATTTAAATCTGAAGTACTGCACTTGCTGTGCCACAGATAGTTGTTATAGAGGGCTCTGCAGTTTATTAAGAGGAGCATTTAAAGCCTGAAGTTAAGAATCTGAAGGCTGTATCAGTTTTTGTGTTTAACTGCAAAGAATGATATTGTTATGAGATGTACAAACAATATTCTCAACTTGTAGATATGTCCTGGTAGAATTAAGCAATACATTATGTAACTTTAGTAGAAATATTCCCAGGATGGATTGATTCAACATCAGTTTGCTTTTCTGTAGTCTTGCCATTTTGACTTTAGGCTTGTAGTGTTTGTAGGCTGGTGATGATTCATGCATTAATCACTACTCAACACTGCCTTCACAAAACTCAACAGCTGCTTTCCTGTGAGCTGTTCCTGTGCCTTAAACTGGCTGGAGCACAGAGCAGGCAGGACCTTCTTTCCTTCAGTGTCTTGATTTGTTCTTCAGTGTTTTTTTCTAATTTTTCTTTGCTCCTATGTCCCATGCATTTCACTTGGTTTCATCTGCATTCCTTCGGGACCTTGGGAGCAGATGATGCTGCAGCTCAGCTCTGTCTGATCACCATCCCTGTGAGTGTTGCCTTACTTGCAGTGAAACAGCTCTCACCACTCCATCAAGGACACTCAGTGTCTCGTGCTGGATGCGTCTGTCTCATCTCTGAAACTGCAAATCCAGCAGCTGCTGAATAGTTCTTAAGAAGGACTGGGGTTTTATAGCATTTGTTCCACACTAATGAAATCAGGGTTCATATAATTATATGAATTTAACCTTACAAAAATCTACTAGTTATGCAGGTGTTACTATTTAATGTTTATTCATGCCCCTTATTCTCTATTACTTAAACTTGCTGAGAGTGATTTATCAGCTCTTCATTATTCAGAATTACTCAGAATTTGTCTTCCATTTGATGCTTTCTGGTATCTCTGCATTGTCTGGTTTTCTCTGAATCATTTGTATTGGACAGGTCTGTCATGTTTTCATTTAAGCCAGCAACATTTTTCTCAATTGTTTTTCAGTCTTTTCTTTCCCCTGCATTTCTTTTAAAAATTGTTTTTCTTTCATTCTTTTACTCAGTTACTTCATTATTTTTAGCTCTAAAATTGCCAAGATTTCAATAGCTATCAAACAAGGGAGTGTGCATGCACACTGGAGGTATTCATTCTAGCACATTTTTCGGTCATAGTGTTAGTTCAAGGAGCAATGGATTCTTATTTCCTGCCTCTACTCTTTTCTACGCTGTGCTAGTAATCTTCAGGAAAGTGTAAGGAGCTTGCTTTGGAGAAAACTAGTGCTTGCATGCAATGTAATCAAGTTCCAGATGTAAACGCAAATTTAAACTTCCATGTGGGTGAACATGTTTCTGATACTGCTCTGAATTGCAGTAAATGACATTTCTTTGGGAATGTGTGATCCTTAATGAACATTTTATTTCAAATTAAAACTGTCCTACCTTTGCCTTTATGTCCAGCATAAGTTTTCTACACTATCTGTTCTTAAGCATTTTCTTTCTTCTGTCTATCTCTGATTTCCAGTCTAGACTCTCCAAAAACTGGGTGAACTTGAATGAATTCCAGTTTCAGCTTTGCCCTCCTTGGTGCTGGGAGAGGATGTGATGTTGCTAAGGGGAAGGCGACAAGGGAAAATGCTTGCTGGGTGCCAGAGAAATAGTTTCCGATGTGTTCCTGCAACTGATGTGCCTTCTGCTGCAGTCCAGCTGACAAAAGTCCAATTTTTCCTAATAATTGTCTTTGTACAATTGTACACACTATTTTTGCAGTGAAAAGTTTTAAGATTTGTTTTTTGAGAACTTGTCAGGGAGGGAAGCTAGCTAATGGATAATCCCTCATCTGGATCTCTTTGCTATTATCAGCAGTTGAATGGATTAGCATGTTTGACTCTTTAAGCTTGTTTGCTTGTGATAATGGTTTATGTCTTGCAGCTGTTTTTTTATCAGGTTTTCTGCAAGACTGAAGTTGTTGCAAATGCAAACTGATAAGGTGCTAGCATGAAAATGGTGCAGGCTTTTTGCAGTGATGTTCAGTTGGGGGGTGGCGGTGGTGATAAATTGAGAATCTGAAAAATAAAAGATTCTAAAATGAAGAACTGGTCAGGTGCACTGTCAGGTATCCCTTGCAACAAATGGAAGTAGGAGATAACCAGCTTTCCAGCTGTTTCCAGGTTGCCACAGTGTGTCCCCTGTGTGAAGCTTTGTTGGCAGTGGGCACTGGTGACACTGTGCCAGTCCATGCTGCCATCAGAAAGGATGGCTGCGTGCTCCCCTTGCTGTGTGTACTTGCCCTGTTAAGTCAGTACTTTGGGCAGGTGTCCTCAGTGTGCTCTGAGCGTAGAGCCTGGAATGGAGCAAAGGGCAGAAAGGCTTTTCTCTGCTTTTCTCATCAGCTCAGTCTGAGTTAGCTTATACCAGTCAGGAAAACATAACCTCAGTGTGTGGCAAGGTCTTGGCCTCCTCCTCTAAAGTGTGGAGAGCGTGAGGACGGTAAAGAGAAGTTCTCCTGGCAATGGCAGCATGCTCTATCACGCTATTTTTGGCAGTGCCTTCAAAACATCTGCAGTCTATCCAGGCTTTCTAAATGCTGCATTCAGTGCATGTGCAGCTGAGTGTCCTGGTACAGCGGGAGTGAAGGCTGCATGGTGTGCTGTGGGGGGAAGGCAGAGTGTTGGAGGCATGCAGGATCAAATAAGCTAAGCCAGGTCTGGCTGAAGGTGGTAAAATGGTTGCTGTGTGCAGAGGACACAGAAGCTGCCTTGAACACTATGACTGGTGTTTATTGCATGTCTTTCTTATCTTTTAGGAACCAGAATGTCAACAGTTTTGGTTTGGGTGGCTTTGCAGTTTTATAAATGAAGTGTTTAATTTGTCTTCTGTTTGTTAGTGATGTTAAAGCTAATCTAGAGACTGTTAATGCCTAAGTTTCCAAACTCAATTCATGCTTAAGTTTTAGTCCCAAAATGTACAGTTGTACATATTTGTCTCTTTAGGATTGAAAATGTAAATTTATGTGACACCAAGTTAACCACTTTTCTTTTTTTATCAGGCTTTTTACAGGCTTCCTCTTCATTTGAAGTGAAAGATTCAAGTGGTAAGGTCTGCATAATTGCTGATTTGACAGTAGCCTTCTCAGTGGAATACAAAACCAATGTGCAAAAAGAGGTAAGGGCAGTGAGTATCTGACTGCTTGTCATTTATTAGTATTTTTAGTATTTATAAAATATGTGGTATCTTTGCAAGTGTGCAGTATTTAAACTTTCTCTGAGTATCTATGCATGAAGAACTGCTTCCATGAAGATTTTTACTCTCCCAGTCGTGTTGCATCAGCTTTTCTTTATTACCAATGCTTCTTCTCATTAAACGGCAAGGCTGAGGCTGCCTGAAACAATCACAAACAAAACATGTGCAATTACTTTTGTGACTGAAATTCCACACCTGTCCTGCTGATAACTAAAATGGCTTTCACTGGAACTGTAAAGGCAAAACCACTATGAGTTCTCTTTTGGTAACTTGGTTGCACTCACATGGACTAAATCTGAACTGAAACATAGCTTTTAAACTTTTTAAACTCTGGAAATCTGTGACCTTCTTACTTAGAAAATCTCTGAATTTCAGTGCATCTACAGACTAGTGCAATGCTTACAAATTGTTCTGTATTACAGAAGCAAAAGCTTGTTAATGGAAAATTAAGAATTTGCCTTAACAAATAAGTTTTTGGGGTTTTTGTATCTTCACTACTGAATAGGAATTGGGATTATTTATAGTCTTATTGCAGTTTTGTGCTGTTGATTTTTTTTCCTAGCCATCAGGTGTAATACAAGGTTAAAAAAATCCTACTACTTTACCAGTGGTTCACTTGCTATGTGTGATTTGAACTGAGCATTATATTGTATAATCCATGTTTTTAGTGGTGCTGATGGTCTGAAATCCTGCTGATACTGGTATATGTGTTCAGAACTGACTTCTTTCATAACATACTTTTTTCTGTTTCTTATTGTAAGCAGTAAGCTCAGAACTTCGCAGTAAATGTTGTATTGGTCTTCAGATACCACATTTCTTCACAATGTGTAATAAACTCAAAGCATTACAGCCAAGCTGTGTAGGATGTACCATGCACTTTTGTTCTTGCTCAGTTGTGCTACAAGAAGCAAAGCTTAAATTCTCCCATTTTTCACATGTCCAGAGTTTGCCAGATTTGATTCTTGTAGTACAGAAGTACCTGCAAATTCATATTGCTGGTTTAGAAGGAAGAAAAGTCTAAGAGGTGCTGTGAGTATGTACTGTTTAGTCCTCCAGTTTCAGAGAGCAGGATTCTCAAACTTGAATGTCAGTAACATGCTGCTTGCTATATACTGGTATATAAGTAGACATCTTATATATTTATGTCTGCTGTATGTTTGTAACATTTCACAGGATATTTAAAAAGCTGTGAGGAAAAACTTACGTGTGTTTTATTTTCTACCCCACAGTTTGTACACTTTTTTCTTCCACAAAATGCTTCAGTAGACTCTCAGAGTTCATGTGGTAAAGATAACGCATCTCATCCAGTTCTGGTATTGGATTTTGGAGCAGGACATTCGTTAAGCCTGAATTTCTCAGAATCTGCAGACAAGTACCAAGTTGAAGAGTTAGTTTTTCACTACAATCTGTCAGATACAACTTTATTCCCAAATTCAACTACAGGTAAAATAAAAACTTACTGTTGTTATTGTGAAACCCTTCCAGATATAATACTAAGTCCTTTCTTTGAATACTGGTACATACTAATGCAATGTATTCTTTTACAGGAAGCATGAAGAATGTGTCACATAAAGGTATCATTCAGGCACATATGGGCACAAAATACAGATGCATCAACTCCAAGCACATCAGTATGAAGAATGTGAATGTTACTTTTAGCAATGTCACTTTGGAAGCCTATCTCACAAACGGCACTTTCAGTGTGAACAGTAAGTGTCTTGTAACATAAAATGTACTTGATGAGCTAATACTTTGAATAATAGGTTATTTCTTTTTAAGTCCTGACTAATCATATTTAAGATGAGTACTGGATTTAAAACTCTGACAACAGCATCTTTTGAAATGAGTGGACTTGCCTCAGGTTTTCTCTGTAGGTTATCAGAATCTGTGGCATGGATATAGTGCCCTGGGTTCCCATGGGTGTTGTACTGGGCTCTTCAGGAGTATGGGTGTTAAACACGTGCTGCAGTAGGTTGAGTGGGCACATGGCCAAAATCCTAGTTTAAGAAGTCGCTGATAACTTCCAAGCATTATGGCTTCTGCCAAAGTAATTTGAACTAGTTACTCTGTGCTCTGGGGAAAATTAGTGAAATAATGGCAGACAGTAGAGAATTGGTGTGTAGAGAGCAGAAACATACATCTTCCTACAGGAGGTTTTATGTCAGCTGTAAAAGTCAGGTTTTTCTCCTTCAGGAACAATCATAAAGTCAGATTTTTATCCTGATTGTATTGAAAAGTAGTGTGGAATTTTACTTCAAATTATTAAAGGCCAATTACTGCATGGTGTGTTCATGTCCTTTGCTTTTGTGGCAGCATTCTTCAAACACAGAAGAGCTGTATAAACTGATCACCCATACTATCTTAAGAAGTGATATACTTTTAGAGTCTTCATTTTTCCTGGGATGTAGAACTTTCCTTCAGCTGTTAATCCCATTAATGCACCTGCTAAATTGAGACAAATATTGAAAACTAGGGTAGCCAGTGCTAGCATGGAATGGTTACAATGAACAAGTGCCTTCTACTGGAGTATCTCCACCTTGTCCCATTTCTGTGAAAAATACCTTGCCTGATGCATGGTAATAGTGGCACTGACTTCTTCTATGGCTGCTTCACATGACTGGCTCAGATTTGTATGTATCGCTCCCTTGATCAAACTTTCCCATTCAGTGAACTAGTTTGCAGTAAAGATGTGTACCTACATTTATGCTTAAAAAAAACGCACACCAAACCCTGATTTCTATTACTGCAGTTTTCAGAACTATATATTTTTTTTTCATTATGGAACTTTGATCTAGTTGTTTTACCACATAAGTGTGATAAGTGATCATTTATCAGCAGGCTCAAACATAAGACATGATACTGGGAAAAGCTGATATTTAACTTCTACAAAACTTCAATAAAAGCTCCCTACTGTGTAATACTTTTCTTTTTAAGACATTAAGATCTTCTTTTATATAGTCCTCTAGTTCCATTCTTGTAAGCTTGAGCCTTCCCCTATCCCTTAGGCAGCTAGTTACTGATAAACATTAGATCTGAGATTTTTCCTTAATGTTTTTCTTTTCTCTGCAAATCTTGAATGAAAGGATATTTCTGGCAGTGATCAGTACAAGGCTCACTGAAGGCAAGAAGGGTCAATATTCAGTGCATCTGCATAACTAGAAATTGTGACTTCTGTCAGTGTACTAGAAGTTAGTGACTGAGGGGATGGTAGTGGTTACCTGCAGCTCTGAAAGGGAGACTTCCATTTCCTCTCTGTTGGTAGTTTTGCCAGCTGCTTTCCTGTAACTGTCAAGAAAAAACATAAGGATTGTCTCATCTTTTGATCTGTCCTAAAGAGCTACTAGAAATTGCTCTAAATCAGTTCAGTAAAAATAATGTATCAAAACTCCAACTAGGCTAAACTTCTACTCAATGTGATTTGGTTGTTTCCATCTCTGCCAGCTTATAGAAGAGCCTCTATGCGTTGAGGTCTCGCAGATAGAGGATAATTCTCCATTGAAGTGCCCAGAAAGATGCTTTTTGGTTTGTTAGGAAACGATTGCACTTTGGGATCAGACCAGTATCAGTCTACAAAATACAGGATCACTCCTCTCCTCCTTCATCTGCCTTCATTCTGCTCTTGGAGTTTCCAGCAGTGGAGTAGAAATAGAAAGCTTGTTATGTTGGAGTGTGTGTGACTTCAGATGGTGGGATTAGAGTTCTTCTTTCTGAGCCATAATCAAAATTAAGCTGCTTAAACTGTTTAAGTTTAAGGCTATTTACTAGGTGTCTTGTATCTGCAAGATAAGTATGCATTAAATTTTAGAAGTAGGCCCTTTGAGTGAGAGTCGATTGTTGCTGCAGTTGCTGTTGTCCTTAAAAAGTTGCAAGTTGTTATCCCTGGCATGTGGAGATGACCTTGGCTTGGAACATGGAAGTCTCTACTTTAGTAATGTCTTTGTTATGACCTTTGGTTTTGGCTTAGATGTTCAATGCAGGAACCTTCTTGGCTCCCAGATCAAGTTAAGATCTTGCTGCCACATGTTTCCAAGTAGTCTGGCAAATAAATCAGAGTCACTGTTTCCTGGGAAGTTGCTGCTGGACTGGATGAAAAGAGAAGTGAACTTGCACACCTTCACAGCCTTGTTAACCCCGTGGAGGGTGGCTCCTCATGCAGGGCTGAAGGGAGGATGGATGTGAGAGGATACAGCAGAAAACTTGGCATCAGAAGCAGTGTCTTAGAATTCCCCTGTTAAGGACAGAAGAGCCAGAGCAATATATTAAGGCTACCCTGGTTGTTGCCAAAATAATGAGAGTGAGGGGAAGGAGAATACACCTCCTGGGAGACCACTTTGAACAGTGAGCAGGAGAACTGTTCTTCTGCTTTTCCTACACGAGTACCCAGGGAGTGATAGAGATCCCAGCCTGGCTGTGAACAGACAGCAGGAACGCTGGAACAGCAGGACGGCAGGAACGCTGCCTCTGTCAGGTTTACGCTGACCCAATGGCAGAGCGAAATGATGGATGTGAATGAAAGTGGATGTGGTCACCATGAACTTCAGTAAATTACCAGTAGAGTTGTCATTTTCTCATGCCATGCTTTAAAAGGGTCTCAGACTTTGCAACAAGACTTTAGGTAATGCTTTACGG
>VYZP01039565.1:1569-80654 GCA_013400635.1 Hypocryptadius cinnamomeus | reverse complement strand
AGCACAAAACTCTCGAAATGTTTTTCATTGTCAAAACACATGAAGTCACAGAAAACAAGAGGATGCCTGCTAAGGAACCAAGAAATTTATACCAAAATTCTACCATGCTCACTTCAGTAAGCAAATTCAATTGTGAACATCACATTTATTCTTTTGAGGAATATTTTGTAGTGAGTAGTTCATGAGCTTTTGTGTACATGCTGTAAGATTTGTGCACAAAGAAATGGTGAAAATGAGATGATGTGATTTCCCAAGATTCACTCAGAGCTAAAATCACATAACTTTGGAGGACAAAAGCTTCTGTGTGTTGCCAACACCAAATGCTGCCAATCGTATTGCTTTTTTCAAATAATATAAACACTAAATCTTTGATAAAGAGAACAGATTTTAGTTTGTGGCCAATGACTCCCCGCCATTGTAATGTCAAATGTTTCAAATAGCTGTTGCTCACTAAACAGTTAGGGGAAATAATCTGTCGTCTGCTGGATTGCTTTCAATGAGGCACTGAGACTGCATTAAAATATCCCATACAAGCAGAAAACATGCTATGATCACAAAGGTCCTTGGCTTCATATCACTGTTTGCACTGATAATGCCTATGATAACTCTCTGAGATACCTCTCTAGCTATCAAGTAATGAAAAATGAAAAGGATTATCAACTTGCAGAGAGCTGGTGAGCTTATGTGCTGGAAAATACAGTAATGTATCGTTTAGATAAGTTGCTATTTGGTCTGGAAAATTGTGAAACATAGTATTTCAACACTTTTCCTCTCCTGCCAAAAGAACTTCAGAATCACAGAAGACAGTTTATTTCAAACATATGGAAAAGATGAGGAATGTTCTCCCAGAGATAACCATCTTTATAACCTGCAGTTGAAAGGATCTTCTTTTCCAGCTATTGGACACTGCTTTTGTATATTAGGTGAGCATTTCCCACTTGCACTTTTAAATATTTGGAGGGAATGGAGAGATATTTAAGTGACTGAATACTTCTTCCATGTCTCAGGCAAAACAGTCTTAATGCTTTTATGATAGGCTTAAAACTGGAACAATATGATGTTGGATGTGCTAAAGTTTATGGCATCAAACTACAACAACTGATGGCAAATTACTGGTTCATAAATATAACCCTCATCTGATCTAGCAAAGGAGGAAAAACAGAAAAGAATTTCATTCACGGTAGTACTTCAGCTTTAAAATGCTTGACTTTACCCTCCACCTTCAAGAAATTGCTCTATCTTCATCTAGACTAGATTCTTTGGAAATGGTTTTTATTTTTCAGGAAACGGTAGGCATTAATAAAGGGATAATACTGGACAAGAGGCTGAGTAGTGACTATTTTTATGAGAAGTACTTTGTACTGAGACATTCACAAGTATGTGTGCACGTACTCTAGAGAGTTTTGCATCAAGAAATGGTGAAATGTTCAAGATGTACTTATTACTACTCAGTTTCTTGAAACTTACAGTTTATTATACTATTCCCACCTGAAATTCAACAGTGACAAGAAATTTTTTCTCTGCCAACAGTCTAGGAGAGAGCCTGTTAAACGTGCTTTTAGCCAAAATTTAAGGTTAAAATTAATTACAGTTGTATAGATAGAGATTTTTTTCTGATTTATTTAGATTTTAACTAATGACTAATTAGATTTTATCTAATTAACTAATCTTTTAACTAATAATTAATTAGATTTTAATCTAACTGATTTAGATTTTAACATTAACTAATATGGAACATTTAAAAATATTTAACAGCATTTTAAATAACATATTACAGCTTTATGATGACCATGATGAATCATTGTGGGGTGCGCTACCCTGGTGCTATTTGCCTCAGCTATAAATACAGGTAGAGCTACCTGGAGTTCCATGGAGACTGCAAAAAACATCCTGCAAAGGTGAATAAAGGCAGTTTTTCCACCTGGAGGTCAATGGCACTGCAAGCTGACTGCTAGCAATTCCCAATTGAGGTGTTGTAAAACTTGCCTGGCGATGTTTGCGTGACCTGGTGCCAGAAATACACCTGGCACCAAGGTGCTCTGTGAAAGTGTCACCAGCACAGCACAATGGCTCTAATGTCTTTCCAGTGAAACATCCTGGTTGGACACAGCAGGTGTGAGGAGTAGGGCATGCATCCACAAAGCATACCCTTTGGAGTCAGCCAAGCAAGGAATGGCTCCGTGCACTCCGTCGTGCCCAGTCTGAACGTCTGCAAGGTCTGGCAATGCATTGCCCCGTGTCACAGTATTTCAGTTTCTTTTTGTTCACAAAGAGCTGCAGACCCCTACAGTGCTATAGAAATAATATGCATTTTAACTTGCCAAGGACAAATCAAGTGTTTTAATTTCACACTCTAACATAAGATAAGAAAATAAACATGAGCTGCTGGGGAGTTCAGTAAACTTGCTCATGAACTGGAGGGGTGGAGTGGAGGAGGGGCAGCAGTATGTGAAAAAACTTCCATTCAGCGAGAATTGGATAGAAAAACAAACAAAAAGTTACATTGCACATGAAAAATCCTGGAAACAATTCTGAAAATACCCAGGTATCACTGTAAAAACCAGGAATATGTCCTGACACACAAAACTGTATTTTTTCCAAAAAGCTCCAGCTATCAAACTACAATAATGCTGATTCCTACTTTCACTACATCTTCAGGCTCCCCTAGCAATTTTTTTGTATTAAGCCCAGTACTGAAGAGAAATCTGGTTGACAACACTGTGGCAGTGCTAGGTTTTAGAAGGAATTGCAGATTTTTATGCTCTTACAGGGATTGTGATGCAAGAGCACAGTCTGGGTCACAACATATTAGAAAGACATTTATTGCATTGGCAAGTTCTCCCTCTTTTTTTGGCAATTCACAAGAGCTATAGAGCTCCTCAAGAGAAACAAGGGGTTTTTTTCAATCTCGGTTCTTCTTAATATTTCAAGAACTCAGAATCATCTGGGGAGCTCTTCAGCAACCATATCCGTAACACCCACTTCTCTGGCTCATGGGGCCATGAACTGCATCTTCAACAAGTGAGCAAGCCAGATCTGAGGGAGAAGGATACTTCAAATCATGAAACCATAAAACACCTTGGGTTGGAAGGGGCTTCCAGATATTATCTAGTCCAACTCCTCTGCCATGGCGCAGGACCATCTTTCACTGGATCCAGCTGCTCAAAGCCCCATTCAACCTGACTTTGAATGGTGGTGAGACATCAACAGCTTCTCTGGGAGACACATTCCAGTGTCTCACCACCCTCATCATAAAAAACCTCTTCCTTATATCCAATCTAAACCTACCAGCTTTCAATTTAAAACTGTTGCCCCTTGTTCTGTTATTAAGGGCCCTGACAACTACTTTGTCCCCATCTTTCTTACAAAACCCCTTTAAGTACTGAAGGACTGCTCTAAGGTCTCACCAAAACCTTCTCTCCAGGTGAACAACCCATCTGTCTTGGCCTCTCTTCACAGGAGACCTGCTCCCTCCCTCTGATCATCTTCATTGTCCTCCTCTGGACCCACCCAAAAGATCCATGTCTTTCCTGTACCATGGACCCCAGAGCTGGATGCAACACACCAGCTGGGGTCTCACCAGAGCAGAGCAGAGGGGCAGATGACCTCCCTTGACCTCTTGGCCACACTGCTTTAGTGCAGCCCAGGATGTGGTTGCCCTGCTGGGTTCGGAGTGCATATTGCTGGCTCATGTCCAGTGTTTCATCCACCAGCATCCCCAGGGCTGCTCTCAAATCAATTTTCTAATGAATTAATTAATGAATCAGTCAATGAATCAATCAATGAATCAACCTTTTAATCAATGAATACTCACTACTACCTAAATCCTTCCTTACTCAGAACAAAGTTCTCGTGTAAGACACCCAGCTGTGGCACTGTTACCAGCCTAAGGGTAGTTCTAATTTTGCTTAACTAACAGCTTCTAGTCAGAGCAAAGGTGCATGCCTCATTTTTTGTTCACACTTATCACAAATAACTCTGTGTCACTCAGTGGGCCCAGGGGACCACAATGCCACCCCGTTGACTTCTGTCGTAGCTCTTCTGCGGTAAATTGCTGGGCTCTCAGAGGCAAACCTGGTGTTCTGATATCTGGCACGAGTAATGATTAAACAACGAGCCTGTTTCACTGTGGGCAGGCCAAAAATGATGCATGGTTTGCATTGCTTCAGGACTGTTGTGCTCATCAAACGAAACAGGCATCCAGAGCATCCCTTTTCTTGCGCATTTCAGGAACATGGTGGCATGATCAAAAGACCAAGACTTCCAGAAACAGGAAGCAGTCATCTGTTAACTAATAAATTCTGGGGGCAGCTAAAAGTGTGAGGATGTAAATTCCTCTGGAAGTGCCTTTTCATGACACTGCAGGATCATCTGATCCTATCTGTGGGTGTCTGCAGCATGAGTGCTGTTCAGGAAGCAGGACTGATCTTTAAAAGCCTCTTCTGAACATTGCTGTTGTATAGAATCCAGAAGAAACTGGGGAATAAACATAAAGGTTTTGTTTTCTTGGAGCAACCATTCTGAGAAAACAACGGTGTTATTAACTGGGGCTGTATTTGATCATATTATTGCGTGAACTTTCATTAGTTCTGATTCCAGGGGGCGATGCATAACTGTAAGTTTTTACAACTGGGCCAGATTGGTTTGCAATTTGGGAAACAGATGATCTAAAATACTTTCTCTAACCACACAAAAAAAGGGAAAAAGGAGAAAAGAGTTCATTGCCTATCTTGCTTTTCAGATTTTCTATGCATTTTTTAGCAGTTACCAGATAAATAAATGCATCTAAAGGATACAGAAGTGCATCATTACAAAAGGGCATAATCACAGGGCTACCTGCCTTGGCCATTGGGTATAAATCACACTAATCATACAAATTTCTAATAACTAGAAAAAAGTATTTTCCTCCTCCTCCATGCAGTGACAGAGCAGAAGTTGTTCCTCAGTTTTCAATAGAATGGCATACATTCCCCATAACACTAAACCTTGTTTTCACATTTCTTTCATCTGGTATGAGTCCACCTAAGAATCTCACAGAAGATGACTGATTTAAGGCAGATCGAATCATCTGTAAGAGGTAGCTCTGGACTATGTAGCACAGGGATCCTGACCTCCCAAATCAGTTCTGTAACTCTGGTTCAAATGCTTGGTGACAGCACCAAGCACAACCAGGCAAAACTGTGGGAGATAAGCACAGCTGGCTGCATTTGCTGCTCAGTACATTTCTCAGGACCAGACTGGTTTTGGCTGAAAAAATTCAGGTCTGACTTAAGGCTCTTGCAAAAGGCAGCACCAGAGCACCACAGTCCCTCCAACTGATGTGCCAGACCAGTTACTTGTTCAGTACTGACTCAGAAAAAAAGTAAAGTCACCTCCTGAGTAATCAACCCCACATCCTGAGGGATGTAATTGTATAAATCCTCTGAGATTTCCCAGGAGTTTTTTTTCTCACTTTTCAGATGTGAGATGTCCCTACCTGAGAAATGGTGTATCTGGGCCTGGCGGCAGGTGGTGGGATAAAGATTGGCAAGAGCACAAGGACTTGGACACATCCTGTACCAGCATCCACAGGCTAGGACAGCTTATGCCTTGCCCCCAGCCTGGGCAGCAAATCCCATTTCCTCAGTGGGAGTCCAGTGGTGAGGCAGGAGAGGCAAGTGGAGTGGCTGAAATCTCCTACAGATGGGATTACAGATGCTTGAAGGAGAACATGAAGTTTTTTTTATGCTTTAGTAAGTCATGAGATATCAGAGCTGGCATGCTCTGGAGTTGGGATATTTAGCTGTGAAAGAGGTAAGCATGACCTTGGGAGGAGGGAGGTCTGAGGAGACAATTTGCTACAGGGATGGTAAGGCTATTGGCACCTTCCTCTTAGCTGGATTAGCTTCCTTGCCCATCCTGGATTTTTGGGGGGTGGTTATTTTTTGGTTTTGTTTTGTTTTGGAGTTTGGGGTTTTTTGGTAGATAAAAAGAGCAGGTGTCACTGTCACATTCAGGCCAAACCACTTCTTCACCAAAGGGAAACAACAATAAAAGGGCATTTCACGTACCAAGGGGAGACCTCATGGTGGTTTTCTCCTCATGAGGGGAAGCAGAGGGACAGGTACTGATCTCTTCATCCTTGTGACCAGTGAGAGAGCTCGAGGAAATGGCATGCAGCTGAGTCAGGGGAGGTTTAGGCTGGATATCAGGAAAAGGTTCTTCACCTAGAGGGTGGTTGAGCACTGAACAGGCTCCCCAGAGAAGCAGTCTCAGCACCAAAACTGACAAAGTTCAAGAAGCATTTGCACAGCACTCTCAGTGAGATTTTTGGGGTGTTCGGTGCAGGGGCAGCAGTTGGACTCTATGATCCTGATGGGTCCCTTCCAGGTCAGCATATTCTATGATTCTATAATTCCATGATAATAAACAGGTTCTTAATTTTAATCTTTCAGTACACAGCAGCTTTCTTTTTTTTTTTTTTTAAGCTTTATATGGAAAAACTATAATGTAATGGAAAAAACCCTAAATAATTAAAGAAACATGCCATAGCCATAGTTTGTAGCCTGGTCCAGCAGTATGAATTAAAGACCTTACATAAAAGAAAACAACCTTGGTTACACAGAAAGAATAGAAAAGTTGAAATAATCTCTCTGAAATCTTGAACCACACATTTGTTTTATGGGCTATTAACTGGGGATTTTCAAGCTTTTTAGCTCCCAAGAGTCTCCACAGTTTCTGCAGTCAGAATCAAGTTCTATTTTAAGAAATAATGAACTATGAGACAACTGTTAAACTGATGTATTTCCGTGTTCAGTACACAAATGAAGTTATTCAATTCTCAAAACATAAGATGAATTTATCTTCCTGTGGACATTTTAGATGGTAGCATAATGATCATTATATTTTTTTAAATTATAAATAAATAAATACCAAAAAAAAAGAAATTATATGGTACCATCTAAAATGTCATAAGACTGAAATCCTCTCATCACTGCTCCTGCTGTTTTATTAATTCTCTGTGTTTTTTCAGAGGAGAGGTTGGACTGGCTATGTGAGAAACACTAAGGCAGCACAAAAAGATAAGAAAGATATCCAAGGAAAAGGAGACAGGAGGACACCCAAGCAATGTCACAGGTTTCATGCTGTCTGTACATTTTGTCATAGTTTCTCCCTCTGCAGAGCAATACCTGCCCTTACTGACCACAAGAGACATTACTCAGGAGGATTAGAGATGATGAGTACATGAGCAGTTCCCTCTCTCTCAGGGGTGCTTCTCTGACAGCTCTCCCTCCCATTTCAGCCTCACTGCCAGCAGCATTTCCATGAGAAAATGCTAGTTTGGCCAACTGCATCAATTCCACCAGAAACACCGAAAGAAGCCACGGAGGGTGTCCAGCCCCTCCGCATGCAGCCTGCCTGCCTCCCTGCAGTCCCACTGCCAGACCACTTCCTTGACTCCACTGTGCTTTTAAATTTCAGTTTCTCTGGAAATGCTGGGTTACTGAGTTAAAACTTAAAAAGGAATCTTTCTCCTGCGTTATTCTTTCTGACTGTTGCTTTTGGGGTGTTTAATTATTTAGAAGAGCAAGATCTGAGCTGAACAAAAAGTATCAGTACCCACAGACACTTGGAAAACAACAAGAATTTCAATATTGTCACAGCAGTAAGACCAGTGATAATTCTTTAAATCACCACTTGATTGTTACTTGAAAACCACTGTATCATAGAATTCTTTAGGCTGAAAAAATCTCTGAGATCATTGAGTCCATAGGTATACAACAGGGTGTACAACAAGCTGTATATTGAGAAAAGACACGCTGTTTATTATAAGAGAAATTAATCTATTCAGGTTTACTGTGTAAATGATTTGCCTGTGAATCTGCTTCCAAATTAAACTTACTAGACTGAAAATTGAGTTCTTTCCCCACTTACACCATGGATTCTTTTGTTTTTCTTAATTCTGTTGGCTGTTACGTTATAGTCTCAAACAGCATCTCCCAACTGCCTCACTGAGACTAACTGAATTTATTATATAATCTCATCTCCATTTCCAAAAAATTCAAGAGCAGTTTCAAAGAGCAGTCCTCTGAACTTGGCAGACACTCGTGTGGGAAAGTCTTTAAACAAAAACAAAATTGTTTATGTGCTGGGAGAAGGAGCTCCGCGAGAAGATAACGTGCGCCGTGAGCCAACACTGCCCTCAGCAGTGGAGCTGGGGCAGCTTCCACAATGCAGTGTCGAGCTGCTGCAGCCCCTCCACCAGCTGCCCCCTCCACAGCCACCCCCCAGCTCCTGTTGGGCACACAGGGATGGCTTTTGCATCAGGGAAGAGGCAGACTGAGCAAAACAGGCAGCCAAGAATGCCTGAAGGGTGAAATGGTTTCACACAAAGTCGCTTTGAATTTGTGGACTTCGAGGACATTTATATAAGACTTATGTTTTTCCTCAGAAATTATTTGAATTTGTAGCAGTGTTGGCTTCCCATGAGGTTTAATCACAAACCTTGGGAATTTTCTTACTTGCAATCTAATCCCAGTTCTGACAGGACACACAGTCAAATTTTCTGGATGGAAAAAAGCCTATACTGACTCAGGGTGCCGGCACAAGAAGAATCCCCCAGTCAATTCCCACAAAAGTGTTGTTTAAGGACTTTCAAAGTCTGTCTGTATGATCTACTACACTGAATTAGTTAGTCCTAGAGATTTAGATTATGGTTATTTTCTCAAATATGCACATTATTACCTCTTCTGGAGAGGAAATTAAAGAAGTGTGCCCTTGTGACATGGCTGAGAAAAGATGGCCATGTCCTGTGCTAGCAGGTGAACCTTTTGTACTGAAACCACAATCACCAAGTATCTGCTGGTACTTGAGTTGTAGCCCAGACCATCAACACAGGAACCATGCACACAGCTGGTCAGTGAGGTAAACAGAAGGGCTGCCTTGGGTAGATTTGCTTACTTGAAACAGAGGATTAGGGTTAGCAGGCAGTGAGGGATTTGCTTAGACACATGAGGAGTATTTTTGCCTCTTGCATGCAGGTGTCAAAAGGCACTGCAGTTTTAGGGCTATGCAGCTATCTCAGGTATACAGATGCCGCAGCAGTCACTGCTGTGACTGCAGGGTACAGATATCCTCTGTCCCACAGGTTAGGTTTCCTAACAGCTAGTTTTCCTGCTGGCTTAACAGCAGTAGAGGCATAACTTTTGAATGATGTGATGTTAAGAGCTTTATATGAAGAATTCCTAGAATCTAAACGTAAATGGTCTAAACAGGCAAAATTTTTATCCCAAGGGGCAAAAGCTGAACATTTTCCAAAGAAGCTGTATCTTCTTTGATTAGATTTTGCTCCAATCTTGATTTGTCTTCGGTCATGGGAGAAGCTGATCTCCTCAAAATGCTGTGTCATCTTGAAGCACGGGTTTGTCTGGCAAAGGACCTGCATGTGGCTGGTCCTTCAAGGTTGTGGCACTCAACCAGCCCATGAACATTTCAGTGAGAAAACACAGAACTTTATTGTGAGCAAAATACAGGTGTCCCCCAAATCTAGCTGTCCATTAACACATTTGTCATGGAGCTTTATAAGGAATCCAATTCAACTGCATAGGCAGCTCCCTAAATATGAACTGAATCTATCAGAAACAAAAGTGGAGCTGATAAACAGTGGAAGGTATGAAAAAAGAGACAGCACTTTCCTGGGGAAAAGAAAAAAACAAAACAGTGTCCAAGAAACTCCATTTTGTCTGTTGTCCAAACAACTGTTCAGATGCTCTGAAGATGACACAGAGGAGTGACAAAGCCAGGCTGCCTTGACAGAAATTCCATTTTCCAAGCCTCTCACAACCATCACTAGTCTCACACCAATACTCTCCAGATTGCCCCTGTGTGAGTGCTCCAGAGCCATAATCTCACAGGAAGCCAACACCTGTATGTGCTAAGATCCATTGGACAGCATCACCTGAGGATGGTACCTCTGCAAGGAAGGAGATATCTTAATGAATGAATGGATAAAGCTGATGCATGAGACTGCCACAGAAAGAAGGCCCTTGTGTAAGAAAGAGACACCTTGTGTATTGAGTTGACTAAGTACAGAACATGGAAACTAAGGGATTGGATGGAAATCACAGAGCATCTTGAAGCCACTGGCTTTGTGGAGAGCTGTGACAAAGGTTGTGGCATTATGGGGCCCTTATCCCAAGGTGCTGCCTTACACCATGATGCGTGTTTGGTTTGTGCTCAAGGCAGAATAAAACAGAGCCTAGTTTCCCACTAGATACCCTTCCTTACCTTCCCTTGGCTGCTGACCACCCTGACCCGTGGGTTCCAGTGCAGTCACACTCCCAACACACTTCAGAGCTATGGGACAAGCATGGTGGGGACCATGGGCTGCGCCAAGTATAGAAGGAGGAAAAAGTTCCTTTCCTGTGGAGTGAGGGGAAACCCAGCAAAGGGATTACGAGGGTGTGAGTCACCGTGTGCCTTCTGCATGACTCTGGGGACAAGGCGGCCTCTTGTTCCGGGGCTGGGGCAAAGTCACAGCTTCGCCTGTTATTATTGTTAGTCACAACCCCGGCTACACAAAGTCCAGCAGAAACCACACTTGCAAATGCCTCAACCTGAAATGTAAAATAAACACTAGGAAAATAGTTGCTACTTGCTTTCTCTAAATATACCCTTGAGGCCAGATCTGCTTCCACTGAAGTCAAGTCCAGTTTTGCAATCAGCAGCAGGGGCAGCGAGATCCAGCCCTTTATTTGGAAAGATGTTAATAATCAAATTGCAGTTTTAATTTGTCACCAAGGCAGGGGTGTGATAAGACATTTTGGTTGCTGCTATAAGTAGCTCTGAGAATTTTCAGAGGCTGTTGTAGGTGCTAAAGACTTTGTGACATCCTGGCATGGCAAGGAAGGGATTCTGTGACTCTGGCATATGTCCTTGCTACAGGGAGGTGAAGAAATCCCTCTGGTCCCCCTCTGAACACCAAGGAGAGGCATAACTGGGTCTGTGAAGCTGCAAGAGGAGTGGGCATAGAAAAACAGGAAGGTTGAAAGCTATAGGTCAGCTTCATTCAGTGATCTTATCAATATTTTCAGTGACTCATCTGTGACTTTTTCCCTTCTGAGATTTTTATGATGTATTCACTTCCTTCATTACCATATAAAGAGGGGGGATTTCAGCATGAGAGGTGGAAAAGTGCTAAGTTAAGGCAGTTAGAAAAACATAAATGTTTTTAGCTTTAGCAAACTGCTGGGTCAAATCCTCCCACACTCATGGACTTTCCCAAATTCGTGGACTTCATTTCATGGTGGTATATGCTGGATTGTGTTGGCAGGATGGGTGACATTGACTCTAGATGGTCACTTCCCAAGAATTGTGTTTCTGTGATAGGCACATTTCAACTGCACCATGTCATCCACTGTGTATCCAGCACGGTTCTAATTGCTGTGGTGTCACAGCTAGAGCATTTTGAGTTGTTACTGGACCCACCTGGGAAGCAGGGCCAGAGGAAAAGATGAGAAGGAGAAAGGGACTGCTACATTTCCAGGTTTCAACTCAATAGGTGCGTAGGACAAATTCTGGGCGGTGTCCGGAGCTGGAAGCACAGAGTGACTCCTGAGAACAGTTCTGACACAGCCTGTATGTCTTTTAGCACGTTGCACATATTGAAAGTGAAGACTGGTCAGCTTTGTGATTGACTCCAGAAAGAGTCAATGTAAGTTTAGCCAGACTTATGAGCTCCAATTCAGCCCTGGCTTTGCCAGATACAACCTGCTGTTTGCACAATCTCTTAGGTATTTCTGCACTCTGCTCCAAGAGGGTGTATTAGCTAATGTGCAACTCAAAGTATGTTTGCAGCACTGCAGCCACAAGGATAAATTTTGCTGGAGCCAGGGCATACTTAGGTGTTGCCACACAGAGTTCACTAAAGCTTTGGACTGGATCCTGGAACACTGTGCTTGAGCACATGAGTACAGATGGACCCCCTTACACAGTGCCAGCTAAGTGTCAGGGCCTTTGCAGCACAGTTAATCCACAACCTGGATAAACTGCTTGTGAATAATTGAGAATTCATTGTACACCCACCTAGCACCTCTCTTTTATGGCAGGATAAACACTTCTCCATAAAAGTACTTGTAAAAGTGAATTCTACCATTATGAACACTCACATTTTATATATATTTCCTTGATGTTTGGGGTTTTTTTAAATTGCAGCATGAATCATGCCTTTTACTGCAGTTGAAGGTACAAACTCCAAACACTGTAGGAGCAGAAGCATTTCACCTGAAGAGCTTAGCTTGAAGTGCAGGGCACACCCAGGCAAGTAAGCAGCAGGATGCAAATCACAGCTTTACAAAATCTAATCACAGGAAAGTGACTCCAGTTAATTGAAGGCTTAATTTTCTGCCTTTGGGCACTGTCCTCCAACTCTCACATGTCATTTAGCTGTCAGATATTCTGTTGGCACCTGGACAGTTGTACAGGATGATTTACAGTTCTGTGTCTGTCTACTGAGAAAACAATCTACTGCATATAAAAACATGAAATTAACAGCCTCAGAGGTAAGGGCTTTCCTCCTTTGTCCATCTAATAGCTTTGAACTAAATTAATTGTTGGAAACATTATAGTGCTCTGGAAAATAAAGCTCAAAAGCTGTTTGAAATCGTTGATACAGTCAGTGGAGTCTGAATCTGCAGCCCGTGTTTCTGTGGCAATTCCAGAGTCAGTGACCTTGGCTCCTTAGCTGCATCCATAGCACCTGAGATTTCTAATCACTGGCCATGCAAAGTTAAAAAAATTACCCAAGTTACTTTCCAAGTTACTTTTCCAGAAAAGATGAGGGGGATTCAGCCCAGAATGACCGGGTGACAAAATCTCTCTAGGCACCAGGAACAGCAACACTGTCACAGCCCCTCTTGCCCTCTGTCTCGAAGCTGTGAAACTCCCGTAATATCCATAAAGACCAGGAATTTCCAGCTAAGGTGCTGACATTGCATGGGTGACTCTGGTGAGCATTTTATGACAGCCTTTTTAGTCAGTAACAACCTCACTGAAGATTATTTGCCAATAGCTCAAATACACACCCTTTACAGATGAAAAAAGCACTATGGATCCTGGCTAGTGGATTTAACTGGGAACAAAACATCAGTTACAGGAGCATGTCATAAAAACAAAGTTTGAGTTAAAGAAAAATTTCAATGAAGTAATGAAAATATCCATGGTTGTATCCCTTGATATAGCTGTGATAGGGGACTAAGAATGGAAAGGGATGAGCAAGAGGTGATCTTTGTCAGTTAACATAATTTAAGTAGTTATCCTCAGTCACTGCAATTTTCTGCTTCATTTTTTCTTAAAGTAAAGATTTGCTCATGTGCCCATTGCTTCTTACAGTGAAGATGAAGTAAGGGGTGAAGATGTAAACCAATTTTCCTTGAGTGCAAATTGTTACAAAAAGCTCTGAAAGAGACCGGCCATGGTGACAGCCGAGGGCATGCCACCACCAGTTTTCAGCAACGTGGTGGTTTTAATTCCTTCTGTTCACTCTCCCCACTGTTCCTATCCCCACTGAAAAAATAAAATAAATGCCTTTGTTATTTACAGTCTGCACTGAGGGCAGGCACCAAGGTTGATTGCGGGTTCATGGTTGCCAGCCAGCCTCCCTGCTCCAGCAGGTGCCAGGCACCCTGAATTACTCCCATCACACCCTGCTCGGCAGGGCAGTGAGTAAGCTGATGAATTCTTATTTTGTCTGGGAGGCAACTGCCTCCCTCCCTCCCTCCACAAGGAACATCCCACGTATAATAAAGGTTTATAGTCAACCAGAGCAAGACTTCAAACTCATTCCTTCCAGATTCATTCATGACAAGGGTGGGGATGCTAGACTGCTCAGCAATGTTTAACTCAACAAATGCTAAAACCTCCAGAGCAATCGCCCTTTATCACCTCTGCTTTCTTTAGGTATGGAATCAAAGACGTAGCAAGAACATCCTGCCAGCTTGTGGTTACCAGAACTGAAAGAGAAGCAAACTCCTAGGTAACAAACAGTTTTTAATCAAAATACAGTAAAACACAGTAGAGAATACAAGATTCTGGAGAGAGGCTCTGGCCTTAACATGGAAAGCAAGGCAGCATTCTCCCAAAAAGTTGATTTTTAATTATTTATATATAATAAGGTACTTTATCTATGAAAAGAGCCTCACATGTCCTACTCCATAAGGTGAGGAGGCACACAACATCATGTTAAGGAGAATGTTGTTAATGTATCAGGCTCAAGCACATGCAGAGTGCACATCTGAAACACAAAGCCTGAACAGTAAGAACCATTATTGCCTATTTCTGGCCATGAGTAAAAAGGAGTATTTAATTTCTTCAAACAAAACAGAAAGTAAGACTATCTTATTGCATCTGAGCAAGAGCAAGGGCTCTCCATTGTAGAGGACCACTTCCCACGTCCTCCAAAGAGGCCTTGCATCCCTTAATGTCAGTGCAAATAGCCAAACAAACCCTTCCACTATCCTGCTTCATACAACTGACATAGCTGCAGCATGTCAAATTTCATCAAGTGTGACTCTGGAGATAGCAAGCAGCAGAACAGGTTAGAGAGCAGAGAAACTTATTAGTGTCAGAAGGTCTGCATGGAGAGGGATCACACAGAACTGAAACAAAATTTACATAAACATTTTCAGAATTTCCTGATTTTGACTACTCACGGAAATACTAGAGAGCAGCAAGTGGCATGGCTCTCTCCAGTATGAATTCTCCAGGATTTTGTAAGCTAGGAAGTCTCACTAGATGAACAGAGATTTAAAGTACCCACATTAAAGGAAATACGGGGAGGGGTGGGAGGAGGAGAGATCATCTTGCACTATTTTATGTTTCAACTGCAAAACTGATTCACAGCTTCTGAAAATAAATTTTTAGGGGTATTGTTGACAATTTGGGGTTTTGAACCCAGAAACAACTGCTTTCGGTGTCTTCCCTTTTCTGAAATTGGTCTTCCTTTTGTCCTAAAACCCTCCTGTGTATTTGATTCCCCAAATCATGAACCATGAACAGTATCATGGTTTGGGCTAGCACACTGCAGGGCCCCAGCACATTTTCCATCTCAACATGTTATTAATTTTGCACATTAGACATAACTGAAAAACACCCATTTAATTTTATAAATAATTCTGAATTTTGGTCTTCTGTCATGGAATACGAGGAGGCCTTGAAGATGTGTCAAGAGACAACTGCCTGTCCCAAAACCACCAAGAGTCAGGGCAACTGGACTGGGATGAAGGACAGAACTATATTCCAAAAACCTTAACTGCACCAGATTTCTTGAAGTCTTTACCCTGTTTCTGTCAGCTCCTAGAGAGGGCCCTAAGGAAGATGTAAGCTGTAGTTGTTCTTGATAAGAGTAAGAAAATTTACTGTAATGGACACAAATTTACAAAATGTATCAGGCTCTCTGAATCAAGACTTTATTTCAATATGAAAGGGTAGAGAAGGGTGTCATTAGAAAATTTACCTGGTTCCAACAGGAATCTCTTTGACACAAAAAGACAAGCATACCAAGTTTCATGGTGAACTTGTGAAATGAGAGAATATCACTGAACACCTACTGCAAAACTCCAAAACAATTCCTTTTATGTAGGCTGGACTTGCACCAAACTCTCCAGTGTGCTCTTGAAGGGCCGTATAAGAAGAAGTCAGGCAGGAATGAAAGATTTGCTGACAGATTTGGGGAACTTTGTACCAGAAATAGGATGTGGTATCAGGCTGCTTAAAGGACAAAAGTGCTCCATGTGGGCTTGCAAGATGAAAGACTGTCTTAGGTACTCTTATTTATATGCTTTTAACTTTACAGTGCATTTTAAACAGAGTTTATAGATACTGAAAAAAAAAAAAATTTTCTTTTGAAATTGGCAGCTGTGCAAGTAGGAGGAAGTATTACCCACCCCACCTTGCTTCGTACCTGGCTCTGGTAAGATCGGGGCTCATTCCAAAGAAAAGAGTCACTGAGCGTGGTACTACCCGGTGGAGCTACCCAAGCTGAGTCTAGGAGAGCAGCATTTCCCAGCATGAGCTTCTAAAGCAAGAAATACTGCTGCATTATTTTTTCCAAGAAGCCCCAGAGTTTGTTAATTTTCGTTTGCAGAGCATCAGGAAACTGTTCCTGCCAAAACTAATCAGCAGCTATCACCCGATGTCGAAGGATACCTTTAGACTCCTCTGGACTTGGCACCCTGCAGACTGGTTTGTCAGACCCCATAAATTTAAAAGAAATTTAAGAAAAAAATAAAAAATAAAAGAAGAAATACCCTGCTGAACTTTTCTGTTTTGCTGTTCTTGTAACATATACGAAACAGATCTGACAGGAGAGTTTCCTTCAGCTCATATCTCAGCAGTAAGTAAGGGTATGGGCTTTTTTTCTTTCTTTTTTTTTTCAACAACTTTTACTAAAAATAACTCCTTTAAGACTATGGAAGGAGATTTCCAGCCATGTAAGTTCAGATGTGCCTGCATTCATTCAGAAGGTTGATCTGGATTTAATATGCACAGCCCTGTCAATATCGTGTTAAGCCCTCTGGCACCAGAGGGTCCAGGCAGCCTCTTTGTATTGTATCCCAACCTCAAGCATCAAGAGGGATGTAATCCATCACATCAGCTCTTGAACCAAAACTGCTGCAATTATATGCCCTCAATATGGGCCCATTAACCTATCAGAAAGCATTTGAGAAGGAGTGTAATGTTGTCAGTTATTGTTCACGGGGGAGGAGTGAAGATAATTCTTATCTTGCAAATAGATTCATGCAAAACCAATTGCAGTTTGTGTTGCTCTAATTGATTTAACCCATTTTCTAGTCTATGAAAATTCCAGGGTCGAGTGCTCACACGCACACACACAAAGGGTAATGCCATTTCCCAAGAGTGGATTAGAGGGACAGCCTGTGCCTGGCCCACTCCAGGAGTGCAGAATCTAGTCAGCCACAAAGAGCCAAGCATGTTCCCAAGACAGTCAGGAAACACCAAAGGAGATGAAAAAGGTGTCAAAGGCAGTTCCATTCGTAACAAACAGCGGTATGTGGTAGTGTTAATATTCACATCTCACTTAGGTGCTTCCATGCATCAGCAGCAGTCAGAGGTAAGCTGCACCCACAGCACTTTTTGTTTCCATAAAATGAGGCTGGAGAGTTCAATAGCCTCCAATAACCTAGTCATCCCCTTTGCAAACAGGATGACTCCCTGGCACTTAAAGCAGTACTCTATTGGGAAATAATTGCTACAAGTAAGAATAATAGTTTGCTAAGCTTCGCTGAAACAAAGAGAAAGGGCTCCAGATCAGGTAAGCCTGGATACAAAATGTTCAGAAAATTTCCGGTCTTGTTTACAAAATGGGAAGTATGCCCTGTAAGCCCTCACTTTGGTGGAGATCTAGAAGAGGAGATTATTGTGATGGTGACAGTCCTTATGTTCCTTGATTAATCAAGAGACAAAGCATCCATATAACCTAAATCTCTGTCATGATGAGATAGAGATCCTTAGAAGCCCTCCTTGGTCAGGGACAATAGCTCTCCTAAATTAGTCACCAAATAAGTGTTTGCAGTTAGGCAATGTCCATACCTGTTATCTGCACCTTCCCAGGTAATCCAGGGCTCTCTGAAGTTTTGCCAATGCTGGCTCCAAGCTGATCAAAGCACTGATGGGCCTGAGTTACTTTTTCCCAAGAGGAAAAGAGCTGTCCTGCCCAAAGCCAAGGGATGGTGCAGCCATTTCCACACTCCCTACATAACAGAGAGACCTTGGGAGAGCTCAGCTCCTCACCAACAGCACCCTCAGCAGCATTCAGACCCTCATCAGCTCTGTGTCCCACAGAGAAAACACAAGTCCACTGGCGCATGCTGGACAACTCAGAGGAGCATCTTGTGAATGGACATGACAAATTCAGGTCTCTCTGTCTCTTTTTTCCTTGGCACACCATACTACACAACCTCCTCCCAGGTGACCACCCAGCCTCTGCCATGACTTCCAGAGGAGAGTGCATGATGACACAGCCTACATTCTCAAAAATAAGGTCCTGTCCCTCCTTGTGACTCCTCCCAAACCAAATCTCCTGGTGACTTTTTTTCATTGTCACTGGATTCCTTCTGTTGTGATGACTTACACATATCACAGAGGATGCTGCTCCAAAAATAATAGGACAGATTCTTCTTTGAATATTTGCAGTCTTGCAATCCATTTCCTTAGTTTAAACAGTGGAGCAGTGAAACTGTGTTCATCTTGTACTTTCCCCCAAACCAGGTTGTAGTGACCACTGCTGGGGGATTCCTGGGCTGCTGGAAGGCAGGTCAGACCTACCAAGTCAAGCCTTGTCTCCTTTCTTCTGTCACTACATCCTTCCTTGCCCATGTTGTAGAGGACTGTATTTTACTCTGTTTGTTCATTTGTTTGTTTGTTTTTAATTCTAGCAAAAGAAAAAAAAATTGCCATTCCTAAGATATTTCCATTTGCTATGGAAAAGGACTAGAAATACATACATTTGGAAAATGAAAGCTTGGAATCTCTTTAAATTCCTAGTTCTCTTAGATGAGTGGGGCCGGTGGATGCAGACTGCAAGGAGCCTAAGGGCCAGCTCTGTACAAAAGGGCAGAGGCAGTTCCTGTATGTGCTCCATAACAGCGTGACACATAGCAGGGCTTTTGGACGAAGGGATGTAATTTTTATGTGAAATTGTTCCTTAGCTGTATATTTCTTTGTCCTCTGCCCATGGGAATAATGCTATCAGGCCAAGAATGAAAGACTCCTTTAAATTTCTCCATGAAAATAGGTTTGTTGTTAGTATTTCTTCCTGACTGGAGAAGCTGACAGGTTGAGGCAATACTAAAAGCTTCATGGCAATGAAGAAGGGTATCTGAAATCTGAACATTTTTAAACACACACAAATACACACTCCATTGAGAGCTACCCTTTCCAAAATGGGGTGGCATGTGGGGGGTGTTCAGATAAAATTACTTCAGTAATTCCTCCCTGTCCTATAAACTGAATTGATAAGATTTAAGCTAACATTTCATCTTGACATTACTAATACATGTGTGTGAGCATTCGGTTTACACTTTCAATACAGCCTGTCAGATTAGATCTGTATACCTGCTACCCAGTAACAAGGGTACTATTGATTTTTCATTATATTCAAGTATTTATTTTCTTCAGTTGAGCACATTCTATTTATTTTGGCATGGCTAACAGAGAAACCAAAGCAACTTAACCTCTTCTCAGAAAGATTTAAGACTTGACAGGCATCAGAACCTCAACAAACTGTTTGTTCCCATAGTGGTCTGTAACAAAGAATTGTCCTGCTAATTACTTTATTCACTGTTTATTCACTTAATTTTATAACTAAATCTGCAGTGCAGAGTGGAGGCAGAGGTGGTTGCAGGTTATGGAGCAAGACTTTTCTTCTAGAAAGATTGAAATGTACTGGCAATGTGTTTTGTGATCTTGTGGCTCAGTTCTGAGAATCAGTCAGGTACCCACCTGTCATCCTCCATCTCAAGTGTCATCCTGCTTTCTCCTTCAAAAGCATCTACAGTGAAGAGAAAAGCAGTTTATAAAATTATTTATATTCAGTAGGAGTTTAGCAATGAATGTTGCCAGGTGGTTTAAGGGGAAAAAAAAAAGGATCCCAAACCCGTTTGTTGTTTCATGATAAAACCCTTGATTTGATGATTAAATATTCTTCCAGCAGCAAGTACCATCAGGTGATGCAGTTGCTTCCCAGCTGGATGGAAGTGTGCAGACTCTGTCCGTGGCAACCCATTTGGGGCTGGCATTGCCCAGGGCCAGTGGGGACTGCTCAAAGTCCTGATCCACCTCACATTTTGATAGCAATAGTGCCCATGGGGATTGGTTTAGACACTACTGGCCACCCCGTGCATGCTGTATATTTAGAATTAAGTAAAAACTGAGAACACTACAAACACATGTCTATTTGAAAACACATTTTCAAGCACATGTACATTTGAGAAGTCTTAACCATGCCTTTTTCTCCCTCCTCGAAGCGGATGTGCAGTGGTGTGCTCCTATACTGGCACCTAGTGGGGAGTGCTAGGGAGATGGGCAGATGGGGACGGCAGGCTGCGCTGACAAATACTTTCACCCCGACGGGTATCTGCAATCCCCGACGGGACACTTTTTTTTATCCTGGTTCTTCAGAAGTGCTTCTGGATTCACACATTTTTAGCAGGTTTCCTGCTCGCTGCTACTTTTGCAGCCTTCCTCTTCTGTCCAGCAGCTATGTCAGACTCTTTCCTGAGAGTCTTCACCATGCCAAGCCATCTGCTCCCAGCCAATCCTCTGGGACAGTACCCTCCTTCATACGAGCTAGCATCCCCCCCTGTGATCCCCTCCTCCTGTGTTTTCTGCTGGATCCCCTCATAGTAGCCAAGGCACTTTTCCTCCTCCAGGTCCCCCAGCCTTGACCTGGGCCTACTGGGTCTCTCAGGAAAGCTGGTGACCACTGGTGTTGCTTCCTGCCTTGTAGCTTGTGCTCCCTCTCTGGCCTCAGAGGAAAGGGCTGCCTCTTACCCAGCAAAGGACTTCCTCTACCAGTTCCCATCACCCTCAGGAATCTTGTGTCCCACAATTGTCCCATTTTAGCTGAAACAGCAGAAGTCTCAACCTTCCACTTCTCCCAAGGTCCACCCTGCGTCGTTAGAGCATCTGAGAGGAAACACTGCAAAGACATGACGTTCTGCCAAAAAACATTTATCTTCTTCTTCTTCTTGTTACCATCTTTACAAAAAGGACAACTCTCCTGAGGAATCTCCAAAGTTGGTCTCAAATACACCAACCCAAATTAGACCTCCTGAGTATCCCAGTGATACCAACATAATTGTATTTTCTCTATAGTCCCCCTGGTTTATATCACAGCAGTTAAGGCAAATATTTTCAAGCATTTAAAGCCACAAGAGCATTTTTAAGCTCAGCTTCTTCCAGCAAGGAGCTGGACAAGAGGGGGTAGAGGTGAATTGCAGTCCTACAGGACAGCTGACCACCAGACAGATGTGCTTCCCAAGCACGACACTATTTTACTTCTAAATTCAGTGAGGAGCAACAGAAACACCTGCTGATTCCCTAGGGTTATTCTTGTCCCACTGAGGATTTCCTAAACTTCTCTCACTTGAGCTAGAGGTCCAGTCAGAGGGTGATGTCTTTCCTTTTGTCTACCCATTCATTTTCCATTGTGGAAGAAGCTTCCATCTTGAAGGAATCTTGTTGTTGGTTATGTTGTTAAACAGCTCTCCATACCTCATGGCCTGTAGCCATGATTTACAGCCTGTTTCTAGCTGCACCGTGATTCAGCTGAGCTTTCCATTGAGCAGTTGATGTGATTGCTAAACCTATTCAAGGCTCACAGCATTTCTGTGATTCATTCAACTTGAGGAAACACTGGAAATTTATTAGGATGTCTTTACAGTCCCGGAAATTGCTATGGGACTCTGTCAGTAACAAAGGAACAGGAATGGCTCACAATTTTATTGCTCTTTCTCATCTGCATTAGGTAATGCGGCCTTTGTCTTTGTTTTGGTTTTCAAGTCAAACTCTGTCATGGGCTGAGGCTCTGTGAGACCTCCTGATCCTGCAATTTTATCATAAGTTTCACTATTATTTGGTGCTTTGTGTAATGCTCTGGCTATTGGAGTCACTTGATTTTTCTACCTGAGAACCTGGGCTTCATGAAGAAACCGAAACTCCATCCCTTGCAACAGTGAAGAGCAGCAAAAAAATGTTAACTAAAGCTACTCCCAAGCCAGATGGCAAAGGAAAGCTAGATCTCAGGACATTTAAGTTTAAGTTTCAGAACATTTTTACAATAATGATTTTGGCTTATGATTTCTGAATCTCTGAGTGCTGTTGGAGATGTTATCTGGAAGAAAAGGGAGAAGGAAAAGAAGTCATTTACAGCTCTTTGTCCCTCTGTTTGCAATAGCCTCAAGCCACCTTAGCACACCAGCTGAAATCAGGCAAGTGGTCAGCAAGTTTGGCCTATTTTTTTCCCTTCAGGCTCTGTCCTCCAACCTACAGAGGCAGGTATCTGCAGAGGCAGCTGCTCTGCCCTCTCAGCGATGTGTCACACTGGGCTTCCCTCCCCTGATGGCTGCCAGAGCAGCCGCAGCCGAGCGGCAACAAGGCTTGGGATTAAGGTAGAAATTTTTTTCATAGTTTGAAAAAGAAGAGCCTGGTTTATGCAGATGGCTGCACCCAAGCCAAGGAGTCCTGGGGAACTCTACCCTGTGTGCTTTTGCCCTTATCTCTCCCCGACAGCGCAGTGCTGGGTGTCAGTCACACCGGCGCCAAAGGCCTTCTGGCTCCTGACACCCAGGGACAGATGTGGGGAGCTGTGAGCACTGGCCGTGCTGCAGGAGACAAGGCACAGCAGGAGGGCTCATGGTCTGCCCTTGCTGAAGCCCCAGATCTACTCTGACAAACACCCAGACTGGGAAGATATCCTTCATTTAGCCGTCAGAGGAGAAGGGGATCCATCACCACCTTTCCCTTCCTCACTCTCGCTGGGAGTTGGCACACCCCGGGTGTTCCTGACACACAGTGAGTGGGCAGGCTGTGCTTCCCCTGCATGAGCATGGTGAGTGCAGCATCCCACCTCCCGTGGATTTCTTCCCTGTACCGTGGGGTTTAGTTCAGCACCGCACCACAGCCAGAGAGGAGAACACGATGCAGCCTCAGCAGCCATGGCATGGAACTACATCATTTACACCACTGAGTCAACCAAGTGCCAGGAGAAAGGTATAAACCACAGTTCTGGGAAGGCATCCTTTCGGGTGACTTGTCTCTTTCCAAAATACCCACAGCAGTGATATCAGGGCCAGTAATGCTTTTGTTACAGAAACAAAATCTTCTAGAGCAGTGCATAGTAGCCCACAAAGCACTTTCTGTAATTTAATACAAGATGTAACAAATTGTTGTTGCATAGAAAGGCAGGGAGCAGCAGAGATAATAGGGTGGCACTTTGCATACTTAGATCTTGGGCTTCATGGCTATGAATCCTTCAGGCTGGAATTTTCAAACAGCCTTAGGTAGTTGGACTTACAAAAGGATGGACTGAAAAAAAAGGCATAACCCTGTTTTTCCCTTAGTATTTTACAATATCCGTAACCTTCTGAATGCTCTACTCACATTCATGACTACTTACTCCAACAGGGAGTCATGTTATGTGCTGCAAAAAGAAGCCTGCCTGTTTTTAAGACATTTGGTTGTGTTTCAAAATAGCAAAAAATCTTTTTAGTTGCTGATAGAGAGAGGCCACAGTCAAACAAAAAGACTGATGGATTGGAACTCAAAGGGAAGACCAGCCTTTAGGGATACCAAACAATGTTCACAGAGCACTAAGTTATGAAGACTTCATTATGTGCCAATTTAAGTTTATACATACCAAATGTTCTTGAGTCAGCAAAACAAGAGGGACTGCCTCATTCCAGAAGATTTTTTTCCACCCTTACGATGGATTTTTTAAAATAAAGGATCATCAATAACCATGGCAGGGTTCCCTCAGAGGATGGACATCCCAGCATGCCATGAAGTTGTCTCTCCCGAGAGGAATTTCCACAGGCTTGAGGGAAATCATAAACTATTTAGGAGGAATGAGATTCACAAAGCCCTCCCAGCCAGCTGCATCACTGCTTGTGAGCAGGTCCTGGAGGACAGCTAAAGACACCAGGGCCCATCAAGGAAAGTCAACAGCCCAGAACCTTGCCCAGTTGTGAACAGATGGGAAAGAGAGAGGATGAATCAGAAGACAAAACAGAAGAGTGGGGAAGTTAAAATCTCCTCATGCTCTCCAAACACTTGCTTTGGGAATATACACTGTGCACATATATTGCTTACAATATAACAATACTTGTGTCCAAAGCTTACAGAGGCAGTCACCAAATAAATTGAAGGAGATTTTAAGGAAATTACAAACTTGCAGCCCTGAGGAGCCTTTACTGGGGAGCTGCACCAGTTGAGGGTGGTTAACATCTTTCACACATACCGCTGTGCTGCATTAGATATTGCACCACACCATCAGCAGTGATACAAGCCAAAGTTTGTCCAAGACCTTGATGAGGAGGTCAACAAAAGAACTGATCTAGGCTGAGGCTAGCTTTAAAGACTGACCAGTTTGCTGAATACTCCAGAATCATTTTGTGTCAGAACAAGAGTGTGGCAGTGGCAACTCTATCCCCACCACTCAGACACTTACCCCACCCCTTGCATTAGAGATGTGCCCACCTCTGACTACAGCTGATCCCTCCACTCACATAAGCAGCAGCAGCTCACTGATAAGATAACCAAACCAAATGGTTTGTATTAGATGGCAGCTTAGTCCATCTTTTAAAGAAAGCCATTCAGTTAGGCACAAAAGTAGCATCCAAACCAGCAGCCTGTTTTCCAAGAACTACTAAGCACCAGGTATATGGCCTGCATAGTTCCAGCAGATATACATATATTTATACACATCCATATATATATACACCCCATATTTAAGAAAGTGACTTCTGACTTTTATTTTGTTTTCCTTTTTTTCTCGTTTTTTTTTTTTCTCCTTTTTTTTATTAATCTTGGCCATAAATTCTATCATGAATGAGTCAAAACCCCATCTGCTCTAAATTTACACTTGATTTCATGCACAAATAGGGTTCACACATGTAAGTCCTGTCATTTGTGTGTTCCCAGAGGCAGTGCATAAATTACCTATGCACAAAACAAGAGGTCGGTCAGCTTTACCTCGTGTGCTGCTGAGTAAGTGCACATCAAAGGGCATATTGTGCTCCTGGAATGAGAATGAGGAGTCCTGACATGGGTCTCCAACTCCACAGAGAAATGCTGCTTTCCTTGGGCACAAAGAAAGCCCCTAAAACCTTTTTTAAAAGTCTGCCAGAATTATTCAGCCAGTGGAAAGTTCAGAAGGAGCCAGGGTTTAGGTTAGCACTAACAGTAGATCTCACAAAGTTGTTTGAAACCTGGTTTTGGTCTTAGGGAGTAGTTAGAAATAATGTCCATTTTATAACAGAGGTGTGAGAAGTTTAATGTGAAGTTAAAATGCTGATCTATGTGATCAGTATGAAAGGAGGTAAGACATTCAAAACCTGTTAGATGGAGACTATCAAGCTCTGTAAAAATCACAGGGTAAATGCAGATCAGACAATGTGAAGTTAAATACAGAATGCTCCTGCAAATACGCTATCTGCAAAAGGGTGTTCAGCAGCACAGGGGGTGTCATGTCACTCCTTCAGTCCCTTTTCTAGGTGAATTTTTGTTGGAAGACAAGTGCTTTGAAAAATTTGGCATCTTACTTTGGCAATTTTATGCTTTCGTCATAATCTGTACAAAAAGCAGGATCTTAGTGAGAATTGAGGAAGGAAAAACACTGACTCTGAGTGGATCTTTCCCAGATAAATAAATTAAAAACATAGTAAAACACAATGACTACCACAGCTTGTAAATTAAGGGAGTAACTGGTGCATAGTGAGGCACTGATGTATAGCCTGGAGGAGGAACAACTTCATCAAAACTACAAACAATTCATTTTAAAAAAGCACTTTGAAGAAAAAAAATTGTCTCCAGACCAGCTTGTGAATAAAGCACACCAAAAGGCAACTCTGATGCTCCATTAGCAGCACAAAAATGGAACTGCCCCCTAAGTCTGGCATAAAATTTAATTACTTTTTGTTAGAAATACAGCTGTTTTGACATCTCAAGCTAACTGCTCTAGTGCTGCTTCGACAATACTCAGTACCAAAAAATACAGTGCCCTTCACAGGCATCTGAAGCTGTTTGAATGGAGCTCAGGCCAGGCTCTGCTCCGAGCCCTGGGGCGCTGGCAAAGGCCATCAGCCCACACCACACTTCTGCTGCCCGAACTGAGCCATCCTGACCATGAGGTAGCACCTCCAAAGCGAGACATTTGTCAGAGCCACCTGGCTGTCTGAGTGGTGACACCCTGTGAGGTGCACCTCGTGCCATCTGGCCACGTGGGCCATGGGAAGAGGGAATGAGTTTTCTTTGTCTTCGTTTCATCCATTGTTCCATTCCCAAGGCCAAAGCCATCACCTTTAAGACAACCTAGCAGGAGCCCTCTGGTGACCTGATAAAAATGGGAGTCACAGCTTCAGAAAATGTGCAAGAAACAGAGCTACAGATTCACCAGATCAAAGTGGAGGGAAAAAAGAGTCCAACATCTCTTCCTCCAAACTGGCCACAGCTGTTTGTGTTAAAGCAACAGTGAGATTTCCGAAGTGGCCATGAGAGGCTAGGCACAGCCCTAAAGGCCTGCAAGAAGATTTCATTTCCTGGATGTCTTTTCTGGAAGTAGTTTTTTATTTTCCCTGATTCACAGATGTTCCTTTCTTCCAAAATCCTGAGGGATTTTATTTTCCTTTTTTTCCCCTTTTCCTCAAGGATAACAAACAGTCCCATTTGCAGTTTCCTGTTACATTTTATGTTTTTTACTTCTAAAAGATACAGAAAAACTGTCTTCAAGTCTTACTCAAGATCTGGACGAAGTTTCAACTGCTTTAAAAAACAAGATTTTGGCCTAAACTTACTTCACGTTAAGAGTCAGACTGGTGATTATTTAACATTAAGTGTCTTGCTTCCTTTATGAACAGAAGTTTGTGAGTGCTACTTTAACAACCACATGGGTACGAGCATGGAAGTCCATAGTGGCAAAGAGATTTTACAGAGGCAAATGTATGTCCAGGTAGGTTTTTTTAGATGTTCAAGTGACACACAGATGTAACATATGCATGTGCAGGGTGCAGGTAGGTACAGTCAAAATCTACACCTCAGTCTCGCTCAGAAATAAAAATCAGAGAGTAACAGGCAGAATTTGGCAAGACATCTTCTGGAGTTCAAGTACGAAAGACTTTGACAAAGAATGCTTCAGTAAAAACATGTCTTAAGACTTTTTTTTTCTCTACTTCTTCAGTCAAAATACCAATAGCAAATAATTTTTTAATCACTTCCCTGACTTTGTAATACACTGTTAGCTTACACTGTCTATATGCTAGGAGCTCCATGTACAAAAATGATTGATTCCTCAATCATTAAGAAAGCATGCAGTACCAGCATTAGCTTGTAACTTTTCAAATCTTGGCAGAGCTTGCATTCAACCTCTCAGCTTCCACTCAACTTTCTTGTCTTGTTTTTAAGTTTATTACTTCTAAGCACAACTAAAGGAATTCGCTCTCCCTCCTCCCTTCCTCAAAGCCAGACTTTTGCATCAATCAGTCTCACTGGCACCTTCACCACTAGGCTTCATATATTTCTGTGCTCTGATTGCAGATAAGTTCTTTAAAACAAAAACTTTTAAAAATCCAAGTTTAACAGGACCTGAAGGTTAAATCCTGTGCAAAGCGAGAGAAGACAGTGACAGGAGAGCACTCAATCACCATATAGTTTCTCATTTCAATGAAAGCAACCTTTGAGAGTCTGCCTAGGTGTTGTCTAGCTTGTGTGATACAGTGCAGTGCCCATCAGCACTTCTGTTTGGAAGTTTGCTGCTTAGAAATCACCAGCAGGCTCATTACTCATAAATCAGGAGAAGGCTTTCAACCAGGCCTGGGAATCTGGAGACGCTGCATGAAGAGGGAGCTCTGTCTGCTCCATGGGTTTCACTCGGTGGTGAGGGTTGGCTTGGCTTGGCTTGGCTTCCTACCCTGGTGCATTCAATCAAATGAATTGCACAATCTTGCTGCTTGGCTCTATTTAACGTAACATTTCCTGAAATGTCATTTGTGAGCAGTACAAGTTATGGTTGTTGGAAGGGGTGAGGAGTGTCCACAGTTTATTAATGTAAAAGAAGGTATCTAAGGGAGAAGGGAAGACAGGAAGGTATTCTGACCATTGGATAGATTGAAAAGTGCCTGTGCAATTAACATGTACTTTTTACCCCTGCAACACCATGTTGGTGTTGCAAGGATGTCCTTGCAGCCAGATAGGTTCCCACTGATTGTAGTAGTCATGGGGTATCTTGTTGGCTGCAGTCTGATTTTGCAAATCTTGACCTTAGAATTTGCGTCTAAGTGTTCTTCTTGTTGATGTTCAAATAAGTCTCACCTAAACTGAAAAACAATCAAGACAAGAATACTTGGAGAAAGAATTCTTGTCCTCAGAGGCTCTGGAGATGCCTCATCCCATCTCCTTTGAGAGGACACACATTGAACAAAATAGATTGCTCGAGGTCTGTCTTTCAATACGATTTCCAAAACAGGAATTTCTGCAGATGGACAAGATAGCATTAGTAATAATCCCCTCACAGGATCAGGACTTCAGACTCCAAAATTGTCTTTCCAAAGAAAAGGGTCAATGCAAATGAGTGTTGGTCCATTTTGGGTACATAAGTGTAGAGACCAAAGATATAGTCTCTAAACTGATCAGTACACACACCAATTTAATGTGTGGTCTCTGTATTTTAACCACCCCAGAGGTTCCAAAAAACTGCAGAGGCCAAGGGGAGTTTTCCAGTGACATCAGTGTACTTTGCAGCAGGGCATTCACCTAAAAACCCAAAGGTAAGAAGCTTTTTTTGTTCTTCTCTTATCTGCTGAGAGAGCCAAGCCAAGGTCCATTCTAGTGCTAGTGTAAACAGAAATGTATGCAGTTGAGGAGCATCAGTAATTTAAAGTATCAAATAACTGGCTTCCACCTGGGATGATTATTATATGAAATACACCAGTGATGTCTCCAACCTCTCCTACCATGGAAATGCTGAATAAGCAAAAAAAAAGTAGTAGGATGGGTAATAGCATATTCCACAGGCAGAACAAGCACTATTACTAATTCAAATCCATCAGCTGTGTTAAGAGAGGAAAAGGTGCTTCATCCCAATTCTTCTCTACTTCAGTACAAAGCAGCTGCTTTTTAGCCATCAGGGATGTTGCGTCAGTGAAACAGAGACTGCTAGCTGGATTACCAAAAAAACCACTTGCCAATTAATTAATTAAGCTCCATACAGCCAAAAATAATAGCAATTAAAAGTTGTTTGGCCTGTATCTGTAGAGAACAGACATCTCTCTGCTCTAGTAGCTATGGAGAACTGGAATCTCAAGGAAAAAGAATGCAATATATTGACTGATATCTGTGCATTTTGGAAAGTTCACTGGCTGTTCTTTATATTCTTCACATGTTTCTGCCTTTCAGTCTGTACTTCTACAAGATCCTCCTGTAGAATAAGATTCATTAATCCTATAGAATAAGATTCATTAATCCTTTTAGGACCACCTCCATGTGCAGCTGCTGTTAGCAACCAGCGTTGAGGCAAATGCATTTCTGCTTTAGAATAGCACAAAAAACCATGGAAATTACTAGTAGTCAGTAAAAAATGAAAAATAATTTGGTACCACAATATGGTTCTATTTCTGTATTTCCAGCAATACAGTTTTTCAGTAGGTAGTGGGAATGTGCTGTCTTCTTCTTACCATTTGCCATCATCACATCATCACCACAAAATTTGTAAGCATGAACAAGACAACCTGTGTGTTGCATGCCCCACCAATAAGGTGAAGAAGTGCTCTCAGAGGATGACAAAAGTAATGCTGGGTATTTGCTCAAATGCTGTACCTCTAGACTCATTTTAAGTCTATGTGGCCAGTAATCTACCATGTTTCAAAAGGGTTCTGCTAGAAAAGCAGGGGTATTAGTAAACATTTTTCTGTAAATTTTGCAGAACTGGGACTGCGACTTTGTTTATTTAAAACTAAATGCTTTGACTCTGACTCAGTTTCTGAGAATCGTTAGTGAAACAACCGACAGAAGTCAAATGATATTTTAGTGACTGTATTTCTAGAAGAATAAAAAGAGGCTGTGCTGGTTTGGGCTGGGATAAAGTAAATTTTTTTCACAGAAGTTGGTATGGGGCAATGGTTTGGATTTGTGCTGAAAACTGTGTTGATAACACAGGGATGTTTTAGTTACTGCTGAGCAGCACTTGCACAGCATCAAGGCCTTTTTTGCTCCTTACACCACCCAACCAGTGAGCAGGCTGGGGGTGCAAAAGGTGTTTAGAGGGGACACAGGTGGGACAGCTGAATCCAACTAACCAAAGGGACATTCCATACCATATGTTATCATGCTCAGCATATAGAGCTGGGAGGAGAAGTAGGAAGGGGGGACATTCTGGAGTGATAGTGTTTGTGTTCCCAAGTCACCATTAAACATGATGAAGCCCAGCTTTCCCAAGGATAGCTGAACACCTGCTCACGAGAAGTGATGAATGAATTCCTTGTTTTTCTTTGCTTGCCCATGGCTTTTTCTTTACTTATTAGACTGTCTTTATCACAAGTCACAAGATTTTTCACTTTTACCCTTCCCATTCTCCTCTCCATCCCACTGTGATGGGAGTGAGCAAGAGGCTGCATAGGATTTGGTTGCTGGCTGGGATTAAATAATGACAGAGGCAAAGATTTGTTTTGCTTCTTGGGTAGCTTTTCTCTGTATAAGTCTCTTTTGGTAGGTTTTTATTTACTGTCTCATGTGACTTCTTTGCTACTGAAACTTCTTTTGAAGCCATACTTGGGGGAGAATAAACATCACTCCCTACAGCAAATTCATTTATATGCATGAGATATATTCAAACAATGAACTCCACGTTGTTTGCCGCTGTTACTATTGCTGATAGTTCTTAAAGATGCTACCTGGATCAAAAAAGATATTTGCTCTGCACTGCATTTTTAGAATTTTCTTGCTGGAAGTTAAACAATTTGGATGCCAGATGAAGGAAATGACTGCTATCCATGTTCACTGGTTTGTATGAACAAGAATTGTCTTCAGTGCATTAAAGAGAAACAATGCCAGAGTAAGATAGAGTAAATCTTGCTTAGTCAGTGCCTTCTGATATGTTTTATAGCAAAATAGAGTGTATGCTGCCTTCAGCTTGCTTTAAAAGCACAGTCCTGATCAAGCCTGGGCTGGAGTTTTCTTGAATCATAGTGTGCTCTTTGGAGCTAAGTGATGTTTTGCTTGAATTTCATCCCTTTGATTAAGATTTGATTTGATTTAGAGTGCATTTGTACCCCTTCCCTCTTGTTTGTGGATGGAAACAGATCTGCTGAACAACATGGGGAAATGTTTCCATCAGGGACTAATACCATACAAAATAAAATGTGTGTATGAGAGAGAGCATGTGAGTGGGAAAAAACACCTCCCTTTATTTCATGTCAAACTGATGGTGAGACTGGAGAAGACCCAATTCCTCTGGAGAGTTTATTTAAACTGTGATACAAAAGATATTTTGAAAAGACAGAGGGACCCCACATCACTCAGCTGTTTTATTGACTGTGGTAACAAATTTGCTCTTGGTTTGAACCCCCAGACCAAAAGGTAGCTTGAAGGAAGAATCTGAGCTTGAGGCAATGTTAGAACTTGGGGAAGGATTTGTGATAAGGAGAGCTGCAATTGATATGAAGTTCAGTGCTGCCCAGTGGTTAAAACTGCTGTCTCATAAAGCATTCTGCAGTATGGACACTGTGGAACTGAGATTCTCAGTCTGAGGAGTGTTTTTGCAGATATATCCTTCATCATGCTGAACTTCACACATATCTCACGGAGGGGCAGAAGTACCATTTTACCCACAGAAGGTGCAAGAGAGATGCAAAGCCAAAAGGAAATTTATATGTGAGTTTGTGGATTGTCCTGCTGTAAGTAGGGAGTGAATTTTTATTGACTCTCTATCATTGCATGGACTCACACTAGCCAGTAAAGAAGATCCAGAGCTCTCATCTCGCCTGGGCTTTCAGTCAGACTGTCTTTGCTCCTGACACATCCCATTTCAGGAAAACCTGGCCTTGTCCACACACCCTCTGATGGGAATGGTCTTGTCCCATGGCCCTGAAAGAGGCCTGCATGTTGTCTGCATGAGCATGATGGTCAAAAACCTCAGAGGGACCATGGTACCAGCTGAACACCACAGGCAGTGATGTGCCAGGGCTGAATTTCTGCCCAGACCCTGTTCTGTTTGCTAACATAGGTGCAACTAACATAGATGCCATGCAAGATGACTGATGTAGAGTATGCATGAGGAAAGGGGTCCAAAATAACTAGTTTAGTGTAATTTGAAAGAGAAGTTTTTATGCTCTGTACACTGTCCCTTTCACATTCATCTCAAATATGTTGACCAGCAGGTTAGAGATGACTGACAGAGTTTGTCAGTTCTCAGAAGCTTCATGACAAGGAGGAGAGCAGAGGGGCAATGCAAACAGCTAAGTCAGAGATCACATTGAGATGAGACCATGATTTCAACTCTGTTTGCAGCCAGAGGGTCTTCCCAGTAAAAACATCTTACACTTGTCCTACTATTTAGGCTCAAATTCCAGCCTTCAACCAACAAGTGCGAACATTTCTGGATGAAACTAGAAGAAACTATGCTTACTTAATCCCAGTTCTCATGCAGCTATTATTTGTCTCTGGTGTGCACATGATTGTAGGGAGGTTTTGTGTTGTCCTGCTGTGATCTGAAAGTTCTCCTGTGGGAGTGGAAACCCCTAAGGTGGTGACCACCTGAAACATGGTGATACGGAAGACCTTGAGGTGATTGCTTCCAGCTACAGGTTTCCCAGCAAATTATCAAGGTCAAAATAATTGCAGTACAACCTCAAAGAATGGCAGGATTAAGTTTGCAGGCAGAAGATGTGGAAAAGTGACTCAAGATGTTATTTCCAACTAAGAATCTGTTACTATTTAGATGGATTTTTTCTGATAGCAGTCTGAAGTGGAGTCATCCACAGGAAGGACTATATGATAGCCATTTCTTTCCTTCAGGATTTGGAAGCTTGTGACTCTTCATGAAAGGCAACAGTCCATTTGAATATTTCTTTAATTTGGTTTTACATGGGGTTGTATTAATTGTTGCAGTTGGTTGGTAGAGTTTATAATATTAGGTACACTATTGAACTACTTCATCTGCCCTGAGCAAATGCTGTCAGCAGGTGGAAAACTGCATGAGCAAGGGCTAGTGGAAATCTGGAAAACAGCTCTGTGTCCTTGAGATGGCACTTGGGGACCTCAGAGCAATGGAAAGTTTATTTTTGTTCCCCAGGCCAGACTATTTTCAGGCAATGAGGTTTGTATACTCTACACATGTGTTACTGGTGGGCAAGGCAGCACAACGTGTACTGCTGACAGATTTCTGCTCTTCTAGTGGAATGGACAAAGAGGTGAGGAAAGATGTGTTTAAAAGTACAGGTATTTATTAGCATATTAACAATTGTTTTGCAGCATTACAGCAACCAGCAAAGTCAGCTGATGAAGTGCTAATGAAATCAGAATTGAATAATTTGAAGCTTTTTCCTGCCATGTGATACTATGAGATTGCAGGATATATGTTATAGTTGGATATATTGTATCATTTTTGAAAGAAATCCACAGAATTAATTAGCTAGAAGAATATTTGGCATCTACTCAGCAAGGACATGTGGGAAACTCAGTAAGGTGAGAGTGGGCAGCCTAGTCCCCCCGGTCCTGGTATAGTTTAAAAGTCCCATAACTATAGGAGAGCAATTTGTACTTAGCACTACTGGAAACAGAGGTTATTCTATGATGAGTAGTACACTATGAGTGTGACATTGCTAGATTCACACACAGTGAGAAAAAGAGTTTCAAATCCTTCACTTCCATGTACTCTCTGCAGCATTTTGTAATCTTTCAGTGATCTCTTACATATAGGCTTGCTCAGATCATTATTTCACAGCATCTTTTTAATCAAGGAGAGAGGAGGGTTGGATAAGGGGAACTAGAAGCAAGTTATTCTGGACACAGACTGCAAAACATCAGCCACCATTTTCACCAAGAGACAAGAGGAAATACCAGGGAAAAGCAGCTAAAGGTCATGGAATGGCACATTTTTTTGTGTAGTTTACCAGAAGTATATGAAAACAGCTGTAGAGAGAATGGATAAATTATGTTTTAACTTTGGATTGAACTCAGAATTTTGAACAAAAAAATATCTACCTACCCTATTTATAGCCAGTTCTGTCACAATATTATATGCTATTGCATATAATTTATTAGCTGGCAATGTTTTCTAATAAATCAGTGTGCAAGCCATCCTCATAATAAAGGTGCTATAATGAGAAAGATTTTTGATTGAGTTCCTTGTCCTTTTTTTTCCTTGGGACTGTTTATCTCCTGTCCTATTAGGAAATGTCTAAGTTTATATGCCCATATGCTGAGAGAATGAAATACCAGCATGCCAATGGAAAGTTTTTGTTCATATGGACAATGTTTCAGTGCTGGTGGCTTCTGCAGAAGATGGGGTCATATTTTTTTGACATACAATTGCTCAGCTGCCACCAGAGCATGAAACAATAACGAATTATTATATATTATGTATGGCAAAACAGTTCTTAGCCAGACATGGACTTAGTCACATGAAAATTTAGCTTAGAAGCAGTTTTGCATTCATTCTTTTGCCAGTAATATTTGACACAAAATAAAATATTACCAAAAAGCATTGTAATTGTAAATAAAAAAAAACTTGCGAGTGAATCTGGGTACTCCCTTTTGTCACTATGAATTTTTATTAATCTTAAAAGATGTAATAAAAATAATAACAAGGAGAAAGAAATCACTCTGCCCCTCAACACAAAAATTTAAAGAATGCAACAGGATCATCAGTGAGTTTACCTCTTAATTTGAATTATTTTGTGAAGTCTTAGAAATCATATTCAAAGAATGGGCTTAGGAAAATTATCATATTTGTCTCCAAAGTCAAATTTAAATTCAAGTATTTTCACAGCTATGAGTTCCCATTCATTTCTAATAATACTGCCTTCATTTCTTCTCCTTTTCTGAATACTACAAAAAATGAGTATTAAATTTGAACATGCCACTGGCAAACAAGGGATATTAACTTTCAAATAAAATCCATGGTTCAAAAATCATGTTTTCTTTTGCATTTTTTCCACCTCTTCTACCAGCCTAACTTACATAATTAGCAGACATTGATTGCATGCAGAGTTTCTCTACTGAATGTGGACCATTTAATGTTGGAAAACTACCTATTAAGGAGGCAGATTCATGAAAAAGTTCAAGAAATAATTTCAAATTTCCTAGAAGGGAGATGTCAATCTTAACAAACAGGTTTTCTCAAATTGCTTGTACAGATACATAGGGGGGATTTCAGAGAATAACAGCTGAGCACCGTGTTTCCCCTATCACGTTTCTTATTGCCTTTTTTTGCTTTGATTATCAAGAAAACAGAGCTGTCAACTGTGAAACATACAGTAACTGATGAAGCCCAGCAGGGCACAGTCCTCTTGTAGAAGATGTAAAAGACACCAACCTTCCCACAGAAAGATCTTGACTTCAGTTCCCAGACACTTCATGGAAGAAAGAACTCAGTCCACATCTTCATAGAAACATCGATATGTTTATTTTGATTCATTTCTTACAAACTGGTAATTCAATAAAATTCTGTCTGTACATAGAATTGGATGTAATTGACCAGAAATCCACTGTGTGCATCAAAGAAAGGCAGGTAACTGTAAATTGCATTAAATTTCAAAGTAATGATTACATGCCCTAAACCCAGACCTTCACCAGTAGATCTCCACTGATGACAATAACTGTTTCAGTTTTAAATGAAGATCAGAACCAGACCTGGGCTGATTTAATTCTTCAGGGTTCTATTCAGTCCTAAAGTGGGTGACTGTGAGCAAGAGACAAGGTAGACAAAGGGGGCTGAATCAGCTCCCTGTGAAAGCGGTGATAATAAATGTTTTCAATTGCAATGGTGAAAGAGTTAATGTTTCCCTGCTCATATACTATCAATAATTTTATTAACTTGTTTTCATTCCATTCTAATGTTTTTGTTCATTTTCAGATTCCATCTTTAATATTTTAAATTCAGTTTTAATATTCTCCACAGGAATTTAAAAACAATCTCCTCTTTAAAACTTAATTGTACCATTTGTTATGCCATAAAAATACTTTTTACATTTTCAGAGCAAATTTTGTGAAGTAATTGGATAATAAATAAAAAATAAGAACAAGCAGACCCTTACTAACTTTTTAGTCATTAAAGTGACCTAACATTTTAGAAAGAACAATAACTTTTCCAATAACGTTCCAGAATAGTGATTATAATTATAGTGCACCAAAACAAATGTAGAAAATGATGCTGTCTTTCTTGGACAGTAGGATGGAAATTTGTAATTATTTACATTTTCCCTAGGCAGCATAAATCACCAGCGTTTCTGTCCCAGAAGGAACTGTGCCCCCTCCCTCTGTAAGGAACGCAAACAACCATCTAAGCATTCATAAGAGTGACCCTTGCCAGCGCTGCCAGTCAGTCCCGCTGCAACAAACCCCCTTCTCCTGAGCAAGTGGATAAGGCACTGGTCAGTACTCTGGGTGCTCCCCTGGGGTCAGCCCAGGACCAAGCTGGTCAATCCAAACCCCTACCCATTTCTGCTGTTGGAATAAGGCCCCATAAAAGCTCAGGAGATGCCACCAGCTCAGCTGTCAGCAGCGCTTTAGCAGCACAGCTGTACCAAGCACAAAGGGCAGAATTCACAGTTTCCCTGGTGCCAGCTCAGGATAAGAGGAGATGCCCAAAGTGATGTAGAGCCTCCTCCACTGCTTTCCTTCTCACAAAGATCCTCCACACAGGGGCTTGGCCTGAGCCAGGGTGCCTCAGAGAGCTGAGGCATGGCTGGGCTCTTGGTGCCTGGGTAACCCAGGCGGCCGATACTGCAGAACACCCACGCGCCTTCCCAAGCGCAGATGTTAGCAGAGTGGTCCCACACCCTTGGGACCTCCCACACCAATTAGTACAGTTTATTGTGATGGGTTTGGTCCTGGCTGGGGTCAGGAGAGCCTCATCTGGAGCAGAACAGAGCAGCCCTGCCAGGCAGTGGCTGTGCCACCTCATGTACCTGCAGAATGACCACAAGTGATACCAGAGAACATACTGCTGTGTGGTTAAGTCCAGGCCCTAACACTGTACAAAGTACCACTTTGGCACCTCACACCACTTTACAACTTATTCAGACTTGTCAATCCATCATCCCAGTCACCTAATGCTCTCTCCCTAATTAAAAAAATCCAGGTGAAATCTGGAGAGCAAGAGACTTGAGCAGCACTGTGGAGCCCCCAAACTATTTGTAACACCTTACAACCAAACATAAGTGGGTACTCTGACGAAGTGTTGACTAAACTTTTCCTGTTACCTAATCAGCTGGAAATCTCCCAGTAAAAAATATCTTCTGTCTGAGTAAGAGCTGTTTTTCAGTCCTCTCAAGCAGTCCATGAGGACTGGACTTCAGCCTGGTTTCTCATCCCAGTTCTCATCACTCATGCTGCCATTGCAGTTCAGGAGGAGACTTTAAATGCATGCTAACCCTTAATCATGCCAGCAGAGCCTTTGAAGCCACAGAGGACTTAATTTTAAACACATCTCTCCCACAGTTCTAAAATAGCCACTGATACAATAAGCAATGAATGACCACGGCGTTTCTCGAGCAGCACTGAGTGCAAGGGCAACACAAACTTTGGAGAATTTTGGGAGAAAAAGCACTGGCAAGAGCACTGCCCTGACTGCACAGAGCAGGACTTTGTTTTTTAAGATCAAGTAAATACAATTCATCTCTTTCTTTGAAAAAACAAACCAAAAAAAAGCACCAGTTGTCCATGGGCTTTCCTTTTCATACTTAGGTATAGTAGGTTGAAAACCAAGAGACAAAAAAGGACAGGTGACAACAATCCCAGCCCAGGACTATTGTGTTTGGACCAGCTCTGCTGCCCCAGCCACAACACTTGGAGGAAGTGCCACACAAACAGAGGAAGCAGGATTCGGGCTGAGAAGGATTTAGTTACTGCATTACTACGCTCTCAGCACTGATGCCTGTAAAAGATAAAACCTGGGAAAAGACCTCGGGTTCCTACTCCTTATTGTTGCTGCCTGGGATTTAACTTGTATGTCTGAACTATGTACATATTTCACTGATTTAGGTGGGGCGCCATGAACATATTTATAAGGGCTGAGACAGTGACAGAACTGCTGATGTTTACAGTAACAGGTTAGAGAGACTTTGCCAAAGCATTCTTAGATTTTAAAAGGATTGGTCCGACCCAGCCCCCTTCCCCCTCTCCATTGTTATTTTGTCTGCTGGATTTACGGAAGAAGGAAATGGTAAATTACAAGAAAAAAATAGCATTTATCTTGCCAGGACGTGTTGCTTTGAACTTGGATGATATTAACATATCAATCAGATTCAGTGATATGTTAAACAAGGTTGTCCCTGGTTTATGGCTCACCAAAGCTGGGAGTTGAACCATAGCTTTGTCTGCATGGTGGGTAGGGAGCTTAACTCCACCCGTCCGAGTCCTTCACATGGACACGCAGCACTGACACTGGGCACGGGGCACCATTTATTTCATCTGAGTTATGTTGACCCAAAATAAAGTTCAGTTTACAGTTTAATTGGGACTGAAAATTTGCCCAGATGAGGCAGTTACAGTAGCCACAAATACAGTGACTATGGCTGAAAATCCCTGTAGGATAAAAAGACAGAACATAATACAACATCCTGGGAATGAACTGGGAATATAATGACAGGCTACAATCACTCTGTTTAGAGTAGTGGTGTAAGAGGAAATATTTTTGGATGACATTTCCAGTTCCCAATCAGAGCTTGGCCAATTAGATGGAAAATTAATTCAGAAAGGAAACATTAATTAGGTCTTGATACAGATGCTAATTCCAACATTTCACGAGGCTTCAGCTATTCGTCTTCTCCCCTCCACCATTTCCTTACCATGGAATATTAATTATTTTACAATAACTCTTCAGGCTGGGGACAGCTTAATTTAACTACATTGCTTCCTTTGGGGACAAGTAAGGACTTGCTATTTAAGTGTTAAATGGCAGTACTGAAGTGGATGGTGATTTGAACTGGACTGAATAGGATTTACTATACAAAGAAGCATGCGTGCACCAACAAACTGGCTACATGGAATTCAGAACAGAAGAAAGCGTAAATAAATTAAGTAATTCATACAATTAATAGTTTAAATAAAAAAGTCTTACCCTCTCCCTTCTTGCCTCTTCTAGGAAAGAACACACACAGAAATGAGGAAATACATATAAACAATATTTAATCTTGCTTGTTACTGTTTTTCCTCCCATATGCAAGCCAAGAGTGAAAACAGATCTCACTAAATAAATGCTATAAAACCAAATAAATAATTTAATAAAGAATAAAAATTCCACCAAGCAAATTAATCCTCAGGGCTTTAAATCAATACAGACAATTTAACTGAAAAGTACATTTTTTTCCTCAAGGAATTGTAAGCCAAGACCTATAGCGAAATCTTGATGTGACCATAATCTTTATACCATCTACTATAAATAAGTTGCACACATATTATTGTTTGGAAAATTAAATCAGCCCTTGGAAAGGTACTTTTACTTACTATGTTTACAAGTAGTAAAACTCTACAGTTAATCAGCAGACAGACATCACAAATACATTTTGAATACTCAGACTTACTATCCACACTTTCCCAATTAACTTTTACATTCATTAAGCATTACAAACTAATAGAAAAAGAGCTGCAGTTAAAAAATAAAAATGCTGTAAGTTCAAAGCCCAGGATCATAGCACAGTAATAATTCTTTGGAAGTGAAGAGAGGGGAAAACCCCAAATATTCTGATTTAAGAAAACAACTAGCTACAGAAAATGGAGTCCAGTTTCCTGTAGCTTTGTGTCTTGTGGTTGAATTATCTTGTGCCTAATAAGATGCAAACTCTGATTAAAACTTTTCCTGAGGTTAAGGCATCTATAGGGTCCTTTTCTCTCCCATGGAGATTTTTTGATGTCCAGTAATAATGTTTGGCTCATAATGAAGTCTTTCCCTCAGCAGCAAAATAAGTCAGACCCCTCAACTCTGCTTGGCTACTAATTTTCACTAAACACAGAAGAAATTACTGTCAACTTTCCTACATCAAATAAACAGAAATTCATCAGCAAATTCAAGGACTGCACCAGGAGAGGTTCAGATTAGATATTAGAATAAATTTTCTCTACAAGAGCAGCTAGGCACTGGAATACACTGTTCAGGGAGGTGGCAGAGTCACCAGCTCCAGAAGTGTTCAAGAGGCGTCTGGATGTGGCCCCTGGGGATAGGGGTTTAGGGCTGGTTATAGTGGTACCACCTTGATGGATATAGTGGTACCACCTTGGACTAGATGAACTTGAGGATCTCTTCCAACCTCGACAATTCTGTGATTCTGTGAGATTCAAAAGTTACAGAGGCCTGAAAGATAGGCACCTGAGCAGCATGACAATAATATGCATTTCTTTATGAAGCAGATTGAAAGTTTAAGTAATATGGGTGCACTTGCTTTTGTCTCAGATCGAGTTTACTCTCTCTAAATACCAAGTTTTTCCTCATATGTCAATTTTATATAAAGAAGGTGTGTGTTCTTTTTGTGAGTAAGCAAAACTGTAGTAATACTGGGGGAAAGGAATCCAGCAGAGGTACATCAGGAGAGGAGAGTAAAAGATCTGTGAAACTGCTACTCAGTACAGGTAATTCTGGTAATGAAGCTAAGAAAACATTTTTTAAAACATATTCTGATGTGCTTTAATGCCATCAAAAATCAGGGCTCATATAAATAAATCTTAATTCTGTATTCTTCAGGAGCTCTTTTGTGCTTAAAGCAAACTCTCTTTAAGTGAAGAACAAAGTTTCTAGGGCAAGGACAAAAAGGATAAAGGAGGACATATCTTCTGCTTCAGCCTTTCCTTATCTCTGCATTCAAATAATCACTTTGGCATTTTTGACTTTGAAAAAAAAGCTTCTCCTTGCTCAGCTTTTGCCTAAAATGCAGTTACATCCTTTATTGAGAAGAGCACGAAGAAGGATGAATGGCTATATTCAATTCTGAAAGCGCTTTCATAAAACATCTCTACAGCAGGGGTAAAGGCTGTACAGCCAAACCTTGCCAGCAGCTCCTCTGCTATTACAGGGCAGCAGTGGCACTGCCCCTCCTGCTCTCCTCTGTGCCAGATCACCCAGAGGGTGAATATCAATTTACTGTTAAGTGTGGATGAGGCCTCAAAGACCTTCTATGACAAGTCAAAGCAATGCCAGGGTCTTATTTGGCTACTCAAAAATAATTTAGTGTATGCTTTTAAAACTAAAGTCATCTGATTAATTTAAAGATGTATCTTAACTGGTGAGGGAAGGACTAGCAAACTTGTAAGAATATCTCTTTGTCACAAAAATTTCCACTCTTCTCTAAGTCTAACATTTCAGCTGTGTTCCCCCAGAAAAAGCACCAGAGGTCATGCATATTGCATAAACTATGGTTTGCCTCAGCCAGTAAAACCAATTATTTTTTGTATCCCTCTCTTCACTTTTTCCTAGGGAGATAATTCCTTCTGGGACTGTTGACTCATGGCATCTGGCTGGGATCTAGGGATATATTTGAATGTCCTTTATATGAATCCTTAAGTCAGAATTAGCTTACACAGGGATGCAGAAGTGACCCACGAGATACAAAAACCTTTAGTCATCAGCTCAACTCTGTTGACAACACTTTTCCATCCAGCTTTCTTTGAGAAGAAGGAATCCGATGAGTTAAGGCACAAGTTTGGGATGAGTCTGCCACAAGTTTGAGACCCAGGGTCCCAAATTTGTACTCTGTTCCTGAGTATGAGAAGCATACACAGGAATATGCATTTAGGCATACAAGTCTCCTCTCTGAGGAATCTCAGGTGGCACTTGGGTTTCCATTCAGGAACCTCCAAAACACATCTGTTATGGCATTTGATCCTTCCTGAGGCAACTACATCTGGTACCTTCAGCAGGGAAGACCAAATTAAATATTCTAAATACCATCTACTTAAACCTACTGGGCCTCAGTGGCCCAGAAAAGTCATGGATAAAATTTAAACCCTTCACATAGTTTTTGTTGAGCTTTTGAAACCAGTTGTTGGAAATGAGTACCTGAAGGACTGTGCTTTTCATATGCTCTTTGCAAAGAACCGGCAAGTACCAGTGACAACCTCCACAGTCTTTGATGGCTCTCATCTGACTGGCAGCCACCTCTTGATCCACCTGAACTACCTAAAACATGAGAGGAATCAGCCAGCACAGATTTTCCATGTAATTTACCCAAGATTTTAATTACCAGCCAAACCAAACAGCAGAGGGTTCAGGAAACACATAATCCACTTGGGAATTCACCACCTGCCTGGTTCAAAAAGCACACACAAAACCACATTGTTTTATAGGCTTCAAAAAGAGAGGGATGAAAAATAGTAAGCATTTGGTTGCTTTTCTTCCAGAAAATCTCTTTTTCCAGAAAATTTCTATTGCAGCTGGATTTTAACAGAACTACTATAGCAAACTGAAACTTTTCAGTGGCCCAGACTGTAACTTTGAGTCTATCCTCTGCATTTTACCAGAGATAAGACTAAAAGAAGCTTGATATTTTTTTCTAAGAATATAGCCCAGACTGTGCAATTAAGGGCTCTATGGGGAAAAAACATGTAAATGTCATGAACATGGAAGAGACAACGTAACAGAGACAACTTATTTCTGATATTTTGTTACTTTGTAGTGCTTGACTTGCAAGCTGAATAATGTAGGTTTTACATGCAATTCCATTAAAGGAAAAAAAATGAGGGACAGAGAACTGGAAAACTTCACAAGTAGTCATCAGGTCCAAAAAGCTTAGATCCACAGCACAGCCTACGATTGTCCTAATCTGCTTGAGCATTTGGTGACACAGTAGAAGACTATTGTCTATGCTCAGCCACGGGAGGCAGATGAGACAGAACTTTAATGAGTATATTTCAAAGCTATTTGTTAGACAGCAAATGAAAGATGAAAGTTGGGAAAGCACAGTTCAATCACAGAAGAAAAATGTATTTTCTTTTTGGAAAACTCTGCTGTTCTTATTCTCCCTGGCTTGTCTCTCCATCCCCACATCTGTTCCCACTTACTCTGCGCCCATTTTCTCACTGGGAAGCATCAGACAATCTTTACTGCAGGCACAAATATCCATTCCAAGTGTCTTCGAGGGAATACATTCTTAGTCATGCTTCTACTCTACTGGGTGTCCTTGCTTTACATGCAAGTCTGGGCCCACATGTGTCCCAGGCTTCGACTCAGCAAAATACTTATGCAGGGATCTGACAGTACAGATGTGCTTAACTCCCCAAATGTCCAGCACACATTTAATTTTGAGAATTCATTCCACTGAAGCTGGCAAAAGTGCAGTGTTTGTCACTGTCTTCTCCTAAACTGGGGCTTGAGATTCGCATATTGCACTTACTTGTGACACTGACAGCCAAAAATGCATATTAATTATATCACAAATGTAACATTTCTGGTTTTTAAAGAAATGTAAGTTGGCAAGAACGTTGGGCTGCTATTTCCCCCACACTTTCTCCAGATGAGTTAATAATTTTCTCCCTTATTTTGTTACACATTCAAAACTCAGAGCAAGACTTTACTTGTCTGGCTTGTGACACTGCTGTGAATTCTTTTGTGCCCCTTGTGTGTCTCCCAGGAAGAACCAGCGAGCCCTTGCGGGTCTCCTTCTCACTCCTTCACTGACTTTCTCCCAGGGAAGTCTCCTTACCCTCAGCCCTCTAGGTGGCTCAGGTGTCCTTTACAGACAAAGCAGACCACAAACACTTTGATGAAGGGGGGAAAAACACAACAACATGCCCAAAAACACAACAACAGCCTTATTTGCCTATTGCTTGTGGAAAAATGATTGTGATCCACGGAGGAAAAGAGAACTGGCATGGATAGGGAAACAATACCATAAGGCAAACAGGTTGCTATGCAAAATAATGACTTAATAGGCAATGCCTGTAAGCATTTGTTACTAAATAATTGCAACTAACCTGTTTCAACTACTAGGAAGATTTTCATTCAGTTAGAAATGCAAATGTTCAGCATGCAATGAAGCCACTAAATGTAGAAAATCATTGTTCAGAAAATCATAGTTCTGCAAGAAAAGAACATTGTTGCCAGCATTTTTTTTCCCCAAGGAGAAAAGCAGCTGATACAACAGGACAGGACATTTTCCACTCAGAAAACATGCATGCTCAGGCAGGCTGGAGGACTGTGTAAAACAGGCAGCTGTGGAGAGATGAGTAAGTCCCATCCATTCAGAGATAAAACAACTTTTTTTTTTTTTTTTTTTTTTTTTTTTACATAGGATAGTCTAATGTGGAGACTGCCAATCCTTCCCTCTCACTACTTCTTTGATGTTCATTTGCTTTAAAATTTTTCCCCATGATGAACAACAGAGATTGCCAGCAAGTATTTGCAAGCTCAGCAGCAAAGCAGAAGGAACTGAAGACTGGCTGCTCCAAATGATTCCTTGCAAATGACTGTCTACAATAATTCTCTTCTGTCTGCTTCACTTAGTGAGTTATAGGATAAAGGGAAGCAAACAAAGTATGATGTCAATAGCTGTAATAACAATAACAACTCATTACTGTTTGTAAAACCTCTGTTGGAGGCATGTGAGTGTGCAAAGTATCACTCTGAAAAGGATACTGAAGAAGGTATATTTATTTCCTCACAGGCTGCCTCTTTTACTAATACATTTTGGGTTTTGATAGCATCACTGATTTTTGATAGCAAATTTTAAATGCCATAAAAAATACCACAAGAACAGAGAAAAGTGTACCTAAAGCAGTACACTGTCCATGATGCCTTGGGAGGAGTGCAAGACCAGAGATAGAATATTGGGAGGCGGTAATATATCCTCCAGACAGACTCCCCATCACAAACCACCACCTATGTTGCACATTATGAACACAGAGAGCATAACCTGCTCCTTCAGAAATCAGCCATTCTGGGAGCTCCCCTTGCCTGGATGTCACTTGCCCGGAGCAGGAGGGTGGGTGGCGGCACTAGGTGGCACTGGAAGCCCTGCGGTTAAGGCAATTTTAGAGCTATTTTGGGCTTTAAGCGCCATCTGGCGTTATTGTCGGCTTTTTCTTAAAAAGTCTGCTTACTGGCCACCTCCACTTTTCATGTTTTACAATAAATATGCATAGCTAGATATTAAAATACAGTACCATCGAGTTTTGCTGAACAGATTAGTATTTCCCCTCCTTTCTTGTAGTGCTTTTGGAAAGGAGTTCAATATGCAATGCACTTATCAATTCTGATTTTTAGCCAAAAACATTTAATCAGAGAAGTTTTGGCTTAAAGGCATGAATGTGCTGCCAGATGCACTCCTGCTTCTGGATGCAAGAGTGTTTCAATGCCCTTTCCTTCACAGTTCCTTGGCTTCTCCTCCTTTAGGCTTCCTCTTGAAAATTCAATCAAACAGGTTAGACAGAGAGATTGCCATGGGAGGCAAGAGCACAAAGATCAAACAAACAAAATCACACACCCATTCTTCCAGCTCCCGTCCATCCTGCCCCCCTCACAAAAAAAAAAAAACCAAACCAAAACAATAACAAAGGACTAGTCCTTCACAATTTCCCCAAAGCCTGGAATGCATCTCATCAGTCAGGATGATGGACACAAATGCCAACCACCTAGTAAGGGTTTTCTTCCATGCAAGTTTGCTGCAAATCTTCTTATTCCTGTCCCCATTCTTTGCTTGTTTGGCCTGAAATGCTTTAGTAACAAATGACAACTTATTTTATACCCCTAGAATATTCCTTCTGGATAGAAGAGTGTATTATTTATGTACATAAAACTCTAGATTCTGTTTTGCCATTTCCTGGACAACATACAACCTGTGTTGAAGGCAGTGTGCAACAGGTACACACTGAGCTTCCCAAAAGCAGACATCTGTTTCACATTTTGAAAGACTTGCACTATTGTAAAGGCTGGGAGGGCAGGGGGAGGCTTCTTCTCAGTCTTGCTCATGTTGAGGCTAACAGAAAAAGCTCCTTTCCACTTCATTAGGAGCATACAGTGGATTTTGTCTTTTGCTACTACCTTGTAAACTGTAAGAAGATGCTGTAAGAAGAAATTGCTGACACAGTATGACAAGGAGAAACATCTCTGGCTCTAGGAGCTGGTGGGTGACTGATGCTGGGGTAGCAGCTGACTGAACCACTCCAAACCCCATCTACAGCCAGGGCAGGGGACTCCACTGACTCCACCTTGAAAGGCAGAAGAGCTAACTTGTTCTTCCTGGGATTACCAACGTCGGCACCCTAAAGCCAAAACTCAGATTTATACCTTTGTGTAACTTGCCAACAATTCATTTACCCTGTTGTTATCCAACATCCCATCACCTGGGGGCAAGGATGGAGGGGGGTGGCAGGTAAACACCAGGGCATAGGGTGGGCGCTTCTGCAAACTGCCAGACCAAGCAGGTTAGCCAGGGGAATTCAGAAACGAGTGCGAAACAGTTGGCCTACCTAAAAATGAATCCTCTCACAGACATAATGAAGACAGAATTTGCATTAGAAATTCATACAGCTGTTTGGAGAGGGGAATGTTGCCCTCAGGGACAAATCCACTCCCTAACACCCAGCCTTGGCGTCTCCCTCATGCCTGGCCAAGGTCCTCCCCCTCATGAGGAAGAATCCTGCCCCCGAGGCGCCAAAGCAACAGTGGAGCAATCCTGAGGAGGCTGCTTTATTAAATTAAATGTCCTTGTGGGAGGATGCAATTCAGGGTTTTTTTTCCTTTTTTCTTTCTTTTTTTTTCCCCTCCCCTCAAATGAAGTTTCCCTCTCAGAGAAGAGAGTTTCATTTGGAAAAATTAATTCTGTGTGGCATGATTCAAACTGGATGTTGTCTCTTTGTTCCTTTTTTAAAGTCAAGTTGCATAAAAAGTGATACATTTCCAAAATCAGATTGTCTCCTTCTTCAGATCTGATTACTTACTCCAAGTTCATCATTAGGATAGTGTAATGTCGATCCATGCTTTAAGCAGGACTCTCCAGTGAAAACAATGAGTGTTCTGCCTTCTGCCTAAATTAATAACACAACTTGTCCAGTAGAAAATGACTAAAAGATAAATCAAGCCAAGTTAGTTTCATTTAGGTTAAATGTGGGAGTTTTGCTTTGAAGTAAGAACATAGAAATTTGGTCTTGTTCTGTTCTAAAAGAAATTAATTTGAGAAACATATCCTTAATAATCAAGACAGGCAAGCATTTTGTATATAAGTAACCAGGATTACATCCCTGAAATACAAATCAGGATTCTTTGCAGCTTTAATATCAGGTTTTCCATACAAATACTCAGCATAAACTCTCAAATCCAATATTCCTCTTCACTTTTTATAATTAGTTTTTTTTTTTTTAACTTTAGTCAGTGTAACTTCTCAACAACACACTCCTTTTGTATTATTCTGCTCATACTAGACCACAAAAATAAAACAATTTTGTAGAAGCAGCTTAGGAGGTCTGTACTTTTGTTAAGTATGTGCTTTACTTGGTGTATCTGCACTACAAACAAACAAAAGCAGGAGGTTACATCATGATGCCCCTGTGTGGCTCCAGTAACAGGACTCTGGGCTATAGTCTACACAGCTGTGGGCATCACAATGGTCACTTTCAGACTGCATTTCAAGCTTGTGTCCCAGCACATGTTTAAGCTTAGACTGGTTTCATGTCCAAATAATTTCAATATTAACACCCAAAACAGAGATTCAAACAGAGATCCGGAGTCATACTATTCTTTAGTCCAGATTCAAACATGTTAGCATGCAGCAAAATTCCACAAAGCAGACAAGGCAGTGTAGGTGCCTTCTGAAAAGGCTGGTATCTGCAGCAAGGATAGGTAGGCTGCTGAACCAGAACTGCAGACATACAGATGAGAAAGTGCACTTTGTTTCACACAGCTTTCTGTCTTGTGCTTTACCCACAAGAGTAAGGGAGATGCAGGCCATGTGGCCCAAATTTCCTGATTCTTCTAAGAAAAAACACAATTTGTTAAGTAAGTTCTATTTTAACCTTATGGCCACCTCCACCTCTCCCCATGGCAGATTCTTTTCACAGGACACAAAAGACAATCAGCCTGTCAGAAGGGCTTTTCAGCCTGCAGTTGTTCATTATCTTTTCAGCTCTTGAAGGTGCCGAGCAAAGTGGCAACACCTGTTGTGAGAAGAGAGCGTGCCTCAAAAACAGACCTTGTGAACTTCTCTTCCTACCAGTCTGTTCTCACTACCTGTGTTCTACCACCTTGTACTTATATTGTTTAGACATTTTGCTCTTACCAGGGGATTTGTGTTGTTTTCATCTAATTATCTTTCTGTATAGAACAACTTCACACAGAGCAACTTCACCCAGCTGAGAGAGAGAGGTATACAAATAAAATTTTCACTGCACTGTAGAGTGGAAGAATGAAGGGAGGTCACACCTCACCTACCCATGCTGTACAAACCTCTTATTCACGTAGGTATGGTCACTGATGTAGAGTGGGCTTTAAATAACTTGTTAAGAAGAAAATTAGTATCAGAAAAGTAAACAAAATTACAAATTTCTTGACTCTTCAGCTTTGCTGAGACCCACAACCTCTTTCTCATGCCTTCCTCCAAACATAAAAGGCACCTTAACATTTTTTGTCATGCAAAAATTCTCATTTGTGTGAGACTCTAGTGACTTGTCTCACTGGCCTTTTAGGGCATAAATACCTCTTCTAAAAAGAAGAAAAAGGTCAGATTCACTAAAGACTTCACTCTACTCATGACTACCAGGCTATTGCAATGTAATGACTCCAGGAGATAGGTCTTCAGTCCTAGTGTTAAGGAATGCGATTTGAGCCGCTGCCGGTACAGACATGTCACTGATGCTACTAAAACAAAACTTGAGCTAAAATTTGTTTCAAGTCTTTACTTGCTTGCAATGGAAAGTTTGCTGGCAGCTGTTGTCATCATTAGCCTTGTGGCGATGTTTTTTTCTGAAGTGTCTTGTGTCTTACTGAAGCTTAATGCTTGTTAAGTTGGGAGGGGACTTTGGGTGATCTGCCAGCAGCAGACAATAAAGTGTTCTTTTCTCCTGTTGTAACAGAGTCGTAAGTTTTGGTTTATGGATAATGGCAGCTACACACAGTAAATTAAAACACACACAAAAAAGAGGAAAACATGAGGGCTTTTCTCTAAGTAGTCTATTTAGCCTATTACAGGCTCCCCTCGGGTTTTAAACACAACCATAAAAACACTCTAATTTTTACCATTAGCTTTTTTTTTTTTTTTTTTCTTATTAAGCTAAGAGCAGGCATTTTTATAGCAATGTCTCTCTTCAGGGACCCCAGCTTTACAAGCTTTGAGCAGCATTACCATCACCTCCCTTTGCTGTGGGTCCCTAGAAGTGCAGGGAAAGGTGTGATCTGGAGAATACCCCTTTCTCTGTGCACAACCCTCTGGGAAGGTGCTGAAAATCATCATCTGCTAGTACACTGTCCTCTGTTTTTTTCTTCTGACTATGGATTGCTGGGATGGATGGTGGTCTAGCTTTGAAATATGGATCAACTACATCATCTTTATCCTTTCAACTGACACAGGGCTGTATCTCAAAGCATTCCAGAAAGCCCAGGAAAGGACCACTGAAGGAAACAGTGCAGTCCAAAGTAGACTCAAGTACATTGGTTCTGTGCAGTGAAACCTCACATATGGCTTAGGGAGGTCTGTCAGGGCCATGGGACCCACTGCAAACATGTGGCAATTTGTTGGTATAAAACACCAAATGCACCAGAACCACTTAACTTCACCAGCTTCTGTGCAGAGGCCCTGTAATACGTCCTGCAAGCAGATGGGGAGGTACTATATCACTCTACAGAAGCACACAGCAGTCTCAGACTGTTAGGTTCAAGTTTAGGTTCATTATTCTAAAACAGGTCCAGTGAAAGCTAATCAGATTAAGATAATTAAAAAGCAACCAGGCACCTTCAGCTGAAAAAACAAGACTAGAAGTCCAAGCAAGGAGCAGCATGTTTTTGCCCATTGGTTGTGGTTTTCCTTGTTTGCTCAAGTTACCTGAGTCCTTGAAGTTACATGGAGCAAGCATGGCCAGGTACTGGCATTGTTTTAGCAACATGATGAAACTAAACTATAAAGAAATCTCTAAGGTTTGTGTGATTTAACACAGAGCTCTGTGGGTAGGTCCCGGGTTGGAGACACAGGTTAAGAAGGGAAGTTGGTTCCTTACAGTAACTCCAACACCTCAGGGCAACCTTGGACTTGTCACTTCAACTCTCTGTGTCTTTTCTCCTCCTTCGCATTACAGCCACAATGATGATGCATTGCTGCCTTACCCTTTCCTGCCTCACCTGCTGGAACAGGAGCTCCACAGGAAGCAAGCTGCTGGCAGCTGCTTGCAGGAGCACAGCCTGGCACAGCGGGGCCACCGGCGCAGATCGTCACGGCCCCACCAGCAGCAGCAGGACGTGTGGCACTCCTGTGTCACCACAAGAGCACACAGAGCAAGGTTCACTGTCCCTGACACAGCGCAGACAGAAAGGCAGCAGGCAATAACCACCCTCTGCACACTTAACAATTTAAAGGAGGTAATTGCCATACATAACTTAAACCTTATGGGTGATTCAGGAAAAGTGGAATTAATTAACTATCTTGGCACTTGGTCTTGATTCTACTGCTAGGATGTATTATAAAACATATAAACATCATGGAAGTGTTGTTCTATTTGTCATGCTGTGTAACAAACTGGGGAAAATACTGCTGAATAGGATGCCAACATCTTTCCTCACATACACTCTGCCTTAAGAAATTCTCTCTCCCAGTACAGATCTGAGGCAACTGCATTCCTGCTATTAGCTGTCTTCCAGTTACACAGGAATATAAAGTACAGAAATAAAATTCCACTTGTATTACATCTGCCTTTCCTAAGTGGCCAGTGCAGATACCTTGCTCAATTTAATTCTGGAATCTCAGACCCAGCCAGAAGCCAGCTCAGTCTCCTCAACGCCATTCACCTGGCAGTCTTTTGCCAGGTTCTTTGCACTTGCATCTTTTCCCAATTTTCTTTCATGACATTTGTGTGTCTTTTGATCTTTCTGAATGATAAAACAAGGTAACCTAACAAAAAAAAAAAAAAAAAAAAAAAAAAAAGGAAAGGAAGAGAAAAGCCATTTTAGCATGTGTAACAACAATCTCATTGGAATTTCTCTGGAAGGCTTATAGTCTGATCTTGTAGAGGCAAAGACCTCAGGTTGAGTCCTTTTTCTTGTTCTGACCCAAACATTTGCATAAAATAGGCAGTTTTATCTCCTTTTTTCTCACAGGATCTAGATTTTTTAAAAATAATATTTCACACAACAGCTTTCACTTAGGTACTGAGACAGCCCTGATGAAAGTACAGAGATCCCAGCTGAGCTGAGTGTCCCCTCAAAGTAAAAGTAAGGTAATGGCAGTTCAAAATTAGGCAACTGCCATGTTCTCAGTGGCAAAACTTTATAAAGAGATCAGACTAAACAGCTGTGCCAAGAGAGATGTTATGTTCTCATAGCTCAGGTTTAGGGAGCAGGGCTTTCCTCAGGTGCTAGAGCTATGTAAGCAGCAGTAGCATATGTATTTCAAACATCAGCCACTGCTGAAAGACAATGAACAAAGGGCATGCAAAAGGGAGGAAAGAACTCAGAGCCAAATTCTCTCAGGTCACATACCAGGTGAGATGACACTAGTTCAGGCTGTTCACTTGTCCAAACGAGGCCCTCCTGCCATCTGCCCACATATTTCTATCTTTCCAGTGTTGTTGCCACAGCAAGTCCTTCATTCTTTTGGGGAAAAAAAAAAAGCCACCTGAACTATTGTATGTGTATTGATTTGGTTGATTTGCTGCCTGTGTAACTCAGAACATCATTAATCTGATACAGAGAGCGCCATTTGAAAGGCTTTGACTAAGTACAATATCAAGTGTCACCCTGGGCTTTAGAGTACAAAAAGTACAGATAGCACAAACAAAAGGGCCATATTCACCCTGGTTTAACTCTTCCAGCCTTGCTAACCACTGCCATAATGCTGTTATTCTGGACTTGAATCAGAGGAAAATCTGAACCAGAATAGAAATGGGAGAAAATTGCTTTGACAAGGATGTTTTCTTGATTTCTTTTGCTTGATTGATACCACTGAAAATGCCAGGTGATTGGAAACATTCATGTTACTGTTTCTCAGACGCTGGAATTGTCTGGTTTCTGGATAGCAATATGCTTATCAAAGGTGCTAATCACTTCCTTCACATAAACAAACTAATTTCTCTCCAAAAAATTAATATTCAGGTAGCCTCTGACCAGGACTGGTGAAGTGATTCATAAGCAGTTGGGTAACAGTAAAAACCCCTGGGAGTATATTTAGAGAAAGTAGCAGCAGGCATTTGCTTTCACAACAAGAAACCTTTCAAACTCAAATACCTTGTGTTCTTGTCAAATTCCTTCCCCTCACCTGTATTCTGGTCCATACTTCTATTGCTGTGTCAGCTATCATCCTTGCTGTTCCCATGCCCTCCTTCTCTTATTCTCAACAACTTCTGTCAGCTGCTGCCTTCTCCAACAAGACTTAACAACTACAGCACACAGGGCTACTGTACAGCCTGCAGGTCACCAGCCAAGTGCTTTGGAGTATGCTCTGTGATCCCACACGGATTTTCAGTATGTTTCCCCTGTTCCTACAACCCACACATATGTGTCCAGAAGAAGAAGAGTTAGACTTTCATTATGCCAGCTAGGGAAAAAAAACAAAACAAAACAAAACAAAACAAAAAAAAAACCCCAAAAAAACCAAAACAAAAAAACCAAACCAACCAAAAAAACCAAAAAAACACGATGACAAATCTCCAGTGCAATAGGGCTGTCATAAGCCTGAAGCAAAACAAAACTCAGCACCCTGTTCAGCCTTCCCGCCCTTGATCACTCCTGATATTACTCACCCACAGGGGCTCAGTCTAACCTTTACGTCATGCCTGTGGCAGACAGAAACTTCTATAGTTTTACTGAAGCTGAATATTATTTGAATTTTCAGTCTTTCAGGTGTCCCTTAAAAGAAACTTTGCAAGGCAATTCAATTACTTGACCTTTGTCCTATTGAAAAGGGTATTTTGATCTGAATGACAGAGGCTGGGCTGGACCCTGCTTTGTTTTCAAGCCAACAAGGTGGTAGAGGGCCAGGGCACACTTCAGCTTTCAGGTTTTTACACAGCCCAGAAATGGGCAAAACATGATCTAAAAACTTTAAATAAGATGAGAGGGAAAGATGAGAAACCAAAGCAACTGTGAACAGTTTTTAAACCAGTTCCAATACTGGTTGAAATCAGCCCAATGTGTCTGGAAATTCACTGAGACCAGAACATTTTTTTGTGTGTGTGTGCTATTCCTCTGGTTTAGCACTGCAAAAATGTAAAAATGAAAAAATTGTTTTCTAAAGAAACTGATGTTGTTGCTGACCCAGGTAGAGTACCTATGACAAAAAAACAACTTCTCTCTGTTACTGAATTATTGTTTCTCACTGACATTAAGAAAACAACCTGGAGATTAGCCATTGATAAATGGTTTCTACTTCCCCAAAGGTAAGTTTCCCGTTTTACGCTGCAGTGCAGACAATCGAGCCTATGTCAGATTGTCAGCAACGCGTGACACAGGTTTCCTGTAACAAACAGCCCATGTTCCAGTCTGCACATTCCAACTCCATTAATCCTTGTACATTAATCCTTTGTGTTTAAAAGTATAAGTAGCATGATTGGAAAAACAATAAAGATATCATCTGAGAAGTAAGTATATAAGGGTGCAGAATTCTTAGAAAACAGTATTGCTGACACTGGACTGTCCCTGGACTTCTCAATATGTAGGGAAGATGAGATCTTGACACCCTAAGAACAGGTTAATGTAATCCACATGTGCTGACAAAACTCAGGAACTGAGGATTTAACCCCTGCTGCTGCAGTGAAGAAAGCAGAAGCTGCTGCAGTGAAGAAAGCAGAAGCAACAGATTGCTCCTGCAGAGAACAATCACTCCTCCTTCTGCTCTGCTCTCACCCCAAAACAGTCACCATTCATCTATTTTGCCAGCCTTTTACTGAGGAGCAGCTGGATAGCTGGCTGCACAGAGGATGCAGATGCACAGGCATTCAGGCAGCAGAATCCTTGCCAGCCCAGTTTATGAAACAGGGGGACCCATTTCATTCCTTGATTCTGTGTGCTCCCACAGAATAAACAGAGACAAGCCTCTGAAGAGTCCTAAAACACAAAACTTAAAGAGCAGCACATAAGTGAAAGGAGAAAGCACAACTGGACAAGTTCCTCACACACCTACACTGAGATCACCCATTTCAGGATGAAAAATTATTTTATGCACTTCCTTAATGAAATAACAATCCCTTAATTTCTAACACAGAAGCCTGCTTTAACAGTAGCAGAGCCTAGATCAATACCTTAGATGTGGTTTGACACTTTATGCTTTTGTTTCACTACCTTTAAAAGCATAACTCAAATATAAGTCCCTGATATTTGTTCCTAGAATTAATTATATTCCTGTATTTGCTTGAATACAAGCCAGAAAGTAATGAACTACAGACCTGAATGTCAGAAAAAAATATATGATCAAAGGTACAAATACACTATTCACTATTCCATACATTCTTTAAATTGCTGGGGTGGATACAAGTGTTCTCCCATTTAGCTCACACATTTTAATTTACTGAATTAAAAAAACATTTGTTGGTCAGTATTCTTTGCTTTCTTTTAGGTTCCTAGTTGCTGCCATTTTACAGAACATACTGTCTGATCCTGACTGCATATGAGTCAGCCCAGTTTTAAGAAGGTAGGTGGAGAATCAGTGTTTGGGCCAAGTGAGGAGAGCAATAGTTGTTTCCCAGCTAGTTTTGACTAGAAGTAGTTTATTGAGGAGCATGGGGTAGGTGTCTGCAGAAAAGTAGTTGTGTTAATTCTAGAGGGTGCATCAGAGTGATTTTTCTAGGTGTTGTGCCTAGGAAAGAATGGTTTCAGCACTGTGTTCTGATTTTGCATTTCTAGATACTTACATAAGAAAAACACCTTGCTGATTTGCAAATAGAAACACTCAAGGCCTCCACACTGTATGAGTAAGTCACTTTTTTAAACTCTAGATCAAATTCCAATTATTTTACTTTCAAAAAAGCATCTGCTAAAACATTTATTTCCTAAAGAAGACCATACTGCAAGAACCTACACAAAGGATGATTAGGACAATTCCTTTTAGATAATTGAATTACATAGCACCCAATTAAATCACACACTTTACCTATATAAGCACCAATTAAGAGGACATGCTCCAGGTCAGCCTTACTGAGTTTGCTGCCCACCTTTTGCTTATCACGGAGGAATACAAATTAATCTAATGTGTGGGATATGAACAAGCTTCAGTGGATTAAGTCCCAGCTATAAAAGGTAACCAATGCCAAAAGGACTAGAGAACACCATCAGAATTCACTGGTTAGTCCACTTTGACAGTAGGACACATTGACACTTCCCACAAGAATTTGTTCAGAAGCGACTAGGGCAAGGTATCCAGAGTGTTGTAAATTCACACCTTAGCTTACTTCTCTCTAATCTGCCTATGTCAAGCACAGTGATGAAAGAAGAGATTTTAAACTGATTACACTGAGCAAATCCAAAAAGTTGTCTGATCACTGAAGCTCACCTTCAAAACCAGACTTCCTGTCTTAGCTTAGCTGATTCGGAATGGAAGTCAAAGTAATTGGCTTCAGATGAATTTGGTCTACTTAAGTGAATCATCCAAAAAATTCTTCTACACTAAAATCCTGGAGTATCTGTTTTCTCAGACAACATGACTCAATCCTTAGCTATCAGCTGGATTCTGACCTTGCCTTAGGTGGAGGCCCGGACAAAGGCAGCCTGAGCCATCAGTCCTGACAATCCTGCCTTCTGTCAGGAGCTTATGGAAGCATCAGAAAAAAATACACTTTCCTTAAGGCAAATTACCACTTCCCTTGGAATTTTCAGAAGCTCATTAGTAGTTTAGGAAACAACAGTACTTACATTGTGTCTGCATCGTACTGCTTTTATTTTTTTTTTTTTTTTGATCACTAGAGCATTGAAAAAGCTGTGGTGTTATGCTCAGCACAGTAAACACAGTGCAAAATGAAATTTGTCCAGCATCACGTAATGAAGAATCACTTCAAAGTTCATATCTTTCCTGTGCAGGTGAAGAGTTTATGTTTTAGCCATGCAGTTTTCCTGAGGGAGGAAAATAACTCTAATACAAAAGATACTGTTAAATCACCATTAACTTTCCTGTGTTTGTTTTTTTGTGGTTTTTTTTCAGTTGATCCCACCTCTTTAGTGATAAAGCAGGTGGAAATGAGGAAAATGTATAGTATCATTTCTAGACTTAGTCCAGTAATGTGCTCATACTGTAGCTGTCAGTTCATTATACAGTTTCCTCATGAAATTTTAAGGCCTTTAACAGCAATCATATCATACTAAGTAAAGTTTTTGGTCACTGTGCATGTGCCAGTTTCCCAAAAGTTTGATCTCTTTCATATATTGAAAAGTTTGGAGCATGTGCCCCTCAGACACGCTACCACTTCTTTGTTTCAAAATGAAACATGTTTTGCTTTAAAAAATAATCCTGTGAGCCCACCACTTTTGTCTGCCCTGCCAAGGTTTGCTGGTACTTCAGCTATCCTGATTTTGTGGGGCTGTGCTATTATATTTATTTAATAATTGTGGTTTTAAAATTCCTCTTGTTTAAGTATAAAATTTTTAAACCAGACTATTTCACTGATACCCTCCACCAAGAAAGCCCACCAACACTTGCATTCGAATATTTTGGAGACAACAGCAAAGTTGGCTTCTGGACAAATCAAGAAGGTGAGTGACAGCCTCAATGCCATTTGTGAATGTCAGGGCTTCAGATGTGTGTCTCAGAGGAAGGTGGACAGAAGCTCTGCAGAGACCTGTGCTGGGGAAAGGCACTGCCACACCTTTCCCACTGCTCTTCCCTTCCTTCTGCCACAAGATATCTCCCCCTGGAATTTCCCAGAGGTAGCTAATCTGAAACAAGATAAAGAAGAAATACTGAATGAGGCATAAAAACAAGACACTCTATTAATGCAGTTCAATAATGCTGCAAGACTGGTGTGAACTTTTTCCTTTTAATGTCCTAAAAGAGCTGACAACAGGCTAAACGGTGTGACTGTTGTAGCTGCTGAGTATAAACAACTGATCATAGACAACAGAAGTTGAAGAAGCAAGAGAGGGAGAGGATGGAGAGCTAGTGATCTGATGGGTGATGTGCTGAACTGATACAAGCATACTTATGGTTTAAGCCACAGGCTGAAGGTCAAAGGTGGAGGCTTGAAGGGTCTGACTTGCTTTTCCGTTTTTATCATGCACGGCTAGGAAGGGAATCTTGAGTCACAATAAAGCATGAATAAGTATACTGTGTATGGACTAGCACCACAGAGAAATGGCTGCCTATATTTCCCCTTGCTTCAAAAAGTGAGTAGCTCCCTTAACAGCCCAAGCCAGAAAACATATACTGGAACGGTAATTTTTTCAAAATTATTTTATCATACAAGAAAGAAAACAAAAGAGGATTAAAAATTTGGCTTCAGTAAGGTCATTAGCAAAGCTCCTTCTAACTTTAGAAGCTTGGAATTTTCTGTGAAAGACATTAATTGCAAAATTCAAAAGCTTTGCTTTTGAAAAGTTGGAACATACATTTACATTCATCTAGTGTTTTCCTAATACCCTCTACCTCTTGCTGTCTGTAAGTACAAGAACCAGGAGAGACCAACAAAGCTTTAGGTATTGGAAGAAAACATTGTGCAGCAGGACTGCTGAATGAAGTAACAGAATGTAAGAGTGATTGGGTTTCCCTCAATGTTCTGAATTCTGAAGACACTTAATACCAATGTGGCATTTTAAGTTTCTAACAAATTATATTGTCTCAGTAACATTAGGTTTCAAATCAAAAATATATTTGCTCGCTCAATGAACCAGAAAGCAACAAACAACATTTTTTTTTTAAAACACAGACCTACTGAAAATTTTAATGTCTTTCTTCAGTAACAGCTCGATTTAAACTATTTTTTCATTTTGCGTATGAGACACAAAGAGAGATCTAATGTGCTAAGAATATTTCAGCAAGAACTCCTACAATAGAAAACTGTAGCTCCTTAACAAAACTATCAGGTGTATTAGTAAAACAGCAGACAAATGAGTAATAGACAATCTACTTGGATCTTCTAATGTCTTTGACCAAGGCCTGCAGAGGATACCATAAGTACAGATTAAGGGATGAGAAAGTAGTTCTCATATTTAAAATAACTGAAGGCCTAGATGACAAAACAGAAAAATTAAATATCTGATTTCAACATGTGAAAAGATAACTGTGAGGTCCATGGTACCCCATGCTTCTGTGTCTTCATATAGAAAGCCTTTTCCTTAATACAGTATCATCTGAAAAAGAAGACTAATAACAAAGAACTGTTTATTATTCAGACACTCAAACAATGACAGCAATGCCTCTTCTGGTTCCTGCTTTACAACTCTTTTACAGCAAATACTCATGCTTCTGTAATGATTAATGTCCATGGAAAAAAAGGCAAAGCAGTCCTAAATGTCTGAAGGACACCAAAAAATAATAACATTTCAAGGCTTTTTCCTCTCTGAGAAAAATGGCAGGATTTTGTATCAGGCTTACTTTTATAGTGAGAATAGTGATATTTCTCTTGTAATTAATTTTTTATATCCTGCTGTCTCAGACAAGGTAAAGGAGAAACTGTTGTCATCAACAAATTAGTTGCAACAAGTTTTAAACCTGTTTTTGCTCAGGAAAGCATCAAAAATGCTTTAGGTTGCATCCCTTGGCTCACTTGAAGGCATTTTTCTCTAGTTAGCCTCTAGGTCAGAAATTAACTGCTGCTCCCTCTCTTCCTTTTCCAAGGTCAGACTTAGCCTACTTTTCACTATGCCCTTTATAAACCAACAGTCTCCTGCCCTTACCCTGCTACACAACTAGTCAAGAGGAAAGAAATATTACCTCTGATAAGGGGTGGGGGCATGTGTGTTATCTGAATTTGCTTGTGAATGTACTGAACAGCTCTCGATAGCTACAGGGAGGTATGTTGTAAACTCTCTGTAATGAATACTTGTAGACATGAATGTTTGTGCATACCTTCACTATAAGAACAAGTTGAAGCCTGCACCATTTATATTGTCTTACTTTTCAGAATTGCACCTCTGGGACTCCTCTTCTGAAGAAGATTTTATGCAATCACTGTATAAATTGGTAGAGTCCACAGATAAGCGTTACAAGACTTTTCTTGATGGAAGCTGGAGATGACAAACAACTTATACTTTATTCTCAACTGGAAAAGCATGTAACAGTAGGTTTGATTTTGAAGAGAGTTCATTTGTGAAATCCATTTAATGCAAATTATATTTGAAATAAGAGAGAAATAGGTCCTTCAGATAATTATACTGTCTTCTTCAGGAGAAAAAACGATCTCTCTCACAGAGAACTCTGAGGAAGCCTGATACTACAACATTTATGTCTGTGGTAAGTCTACATTTAGAACTGCTATGAGTTATGAGGCTGAGAACAAGAGTCAACTGATGTCAAAATATGTGTTGATACATACAATAATTTCCTTGTCTTATACTTTTGCCTTTTACTTATGAAAAATTAAATTTCTGTAACTTGTGGAAATTAATATAAAAGCGTAACTTAAAACCTCAATCCTGACAGCAACTCTGCATGAGAAGCACTAAGGAAAAGCCCCTGCTGAATCTCTAAGGTGTGTACATGGTGGGTTTTGTTTGGGGGGAACAAGAGTCTGGAAACAACAAGCTCCTTAAAAGCTCTCAAGTCAAAGGAAGAGGTAGTAAACATCCCTTTTTCCCTAGGCTTTCCAGAGTCCAGTAAAGAGTTCAATGGCAAGTACAATGCCTTTAGAGACCCACCGTCAGGTTCACTATAAGACTCCAAGTGTAATGATGAGCTCAGAATTCAGAAAGGAACATTTCAGACCATATCTTTTATGAGACCAGCTGACATAGTTGGAAGTAGACCAGCTTTGAAGCAAGCACACCAGCCCTCCTTAAGTCTAGTATACAAGCAGAACCTTAGGCACATTGTACATTTTTACAGCTGTTTTGGGTGGTAATTTACTTGTGTTAATCTGTTACACAGTTTATCCAATTATGCGACACTCATAAAACCAAATCGTAGGCAGACAACAGTACATTCACATTGGATAGAGATTTACAGTTCAAGATTAAGAGCTTGTAGAAAGAGCTTTGGAGTTTTTAAAACTTCCACTTAATATGGCACCAAGACTGGGGCATACCCAGAACCCACTGTCTCCATCACATTTGGCAGTGATGCCCAATTATTCAGTATAGCGTCCTGAATCACCAAAACCACTTCCTGCAGCAGACTCTCTGTAAATCCCTTATCCAAGTACTGACCCAGCCCAGCCCTGCTTAGCTGTATGCAATCATAGCCTAAGGTGGTGTGACTGCAAGCACAAACAGCAAACATCTGGCATTTCAGCTCAGTTAACTGCCTTCTTCAGGAAAGAGCCTTCCTTTCAAGGCAGTCATAAGATTCAGTTTTATAGGAAGGGTTACTCTCCTGTAGTAAAATCATCTGAGTATATTCAAATATCAGCTTGTCTTTCATATTCAGGTACATGGTGAAAACACCATTGCCTATCCTACACAGCACTGTTTGAATTTGGTGGCAACTTCCTGTTCTAATCACAGGTTGTCTAGTAACTATTATTAAAATCGATAAGTAAGAAAAAATGATCTAAAAAATGATAAATATCACTGTGGGATCATTTTATGAACAAACACAGCTTTCTACAGTTACTCACAGCCTTTGATAACGTTCAATACAGCAAACCTTTTCAAGCCTGAGTGTTTAAATTCCAGGTGCCTAAACAAAAAAGAAGCACACATTTAGACAACTGATTGTATATGTACCCATGATTACATTTCCAGAAGTGTTAATTACAGCTCTTACTGATTTTACTCAACATCTCTGACAATCACAGCAGGAGATCTGAAAATTATGGACTATATTTGTATCTGGGAAAGCAAAAAAAAAAAAGAAAAAAAGAGTACTAAGTTTATACAGATGCAGGCTTCTGTCAGGGCACATGCTGATCTCTGCCTACAGCCTGAATAACTATGCAATCTGCAGGACTGCCGTGCAAGTATTCTTGCCCCACAGCCATGAACAAGAAGCAATGCAGCTGCCATTGCAGCCCATGTGCTACCATAGCAGGGCAACTGCTGTAGTTCCTCACAGTTAGGGAAGCATAGCCCAAACGTGCCATGTTCTCTGACCTGTTTCACCTTGAAATGGGCTGTGCAGTAACTCAGGGTCAGCTTGCACAGACCTAGGGCTCCACCAAAGTCACAAGGTGGACATTCCACATGCAAGCTCCCAGTGTGCTGTCTTTCATGTGGTAACAAAGATATGCTGAATTCTATGCACACAGTAAATATACTTTGCACTGGAAATAAATATGAATTACTGCATAATTTCAGGGGGTTTTAGCTAGTCACACTAAAGATTTGGTGTTACTCCATTATAATAAGTCTGTAGTGTTAGTGTTATAAAAAAAGGGCATTTTCTTCTCTGTTTCTCTTTGCACTTATGCTGGGCAGACCTCTAGCCCAGTTCATCTGCATATAAAATGAAACAAAATTTATAACAATAAGATCTTGCTACACTTAACAAGGATGTATCACTCCCCCACCCCTCGGTAAATTATTTTGCTGCAGGCTACATCATTCTCGCAGAGTAGTATGCTGGGAGTTGACAGAGGCGTGAATAATTCGCTGCGGAGAAGCCTCCCCAGCCGAGCTGAGCTGCAGCATGTTGGGCTGGCCTTTGATGCAGACTGGTTGGGCAGGTTCCTGGGTGCCCCGGGAACCGGTTTGACGGGCCTGTTATGCCAACAAATTCTGGTATGATTCCATGCTCTCCAGAATGCAGAAACCTGCCCAGCCAGTTAAATGAAAGGCATATTAGGTTATCCATTGCATATTGTATATATCTTAGGTGCAGCAGATCTCCTCTCGGCATTCTCTAGTGTGGTCCACAGTGGCTTCCTCATCTCACTTACACTTGAGGTTTATAGCTGGAGGGGAAGTCAATAGTAAATATTTATCACCCCGACCAAGAACAGAACTTTGCACAATTCAAACAGAAGGGTGAGTTTTGAAAATCTTTCTTTAAAATTAATTTAAGATAACCTTAAGCAAAAAATGTCTCTGATGCTTGAAGTGGTATAGTGGCTATCTCCTTAATGTGTCTGAGTACTGCCAGTCTCTACGGCACTTGTTGGCAGGATTTTGGTAATTGCAGCTGATTGAGCCTTCTGTGTGCAGCTCAACATCATCTGCTCTGTCCGCAGAGTATTTACGGGAGAGACAGTTCAATGGACCTAGCACAGGGGTGAGAGATAGACACCCCACAGCCAACTTGGTGTTTTGAGCAGTTCACTTAAGTATTGCTTATATTGCTTCTCTTTTATACAGCGTTTTTATAATCCCTGTCACATAACAACAGTGTTGTGATTAGGTATAGTGCCATTACAGTAAGATGTGTGGTTACTAATTCTTGCCAGACTAACTTTTTTAATAGTTCAATTTTATAGAGCAAGCTATTTAAGCCTAGATTTACCTATCTCATGGTAAGACAAGGAAACTTACTTGTCACTCTTACTGCTTTCTTTCTACATACTTATTAGAAATTTACCAGTTTAGAATGAGTAACGGTGGTGGTAATGGCAATAAAAAGCAGTGCTAGTCATAAAGAGTAGGCTGACCTGAAAGTTGTACCTGTATCTGCAGCTGAATCCATTCACAGGTTCTGTGTCAAATAAGAAAAATTAAACAGTGTGAAAACAAAAGCTGTGGAATCTGGTAACTGATTAACTACTGGAGCACAGAACTACTTGCTGAGCTGAATAGAAAGGAATGAAGACAGGTTTTGTCATGCCTGTTAGGACAAAATAACTCTTTAACTTAAGTAAATGTGAATCTTCTCAACATCTGTGTAGCTACAATTTAAAAAACCCTCACATAGCTACTTCCGTCCCCCAGGAATTCTTGATTTTGTCTAACTTTAAGCAAAACAGTTACCATTCTCTTTTGCAATGTGAAAACACCCATATCAGTATCGGTGGATACAAACCACTAGATACAAAATATCTATACTGGATTATGTAAGATTTTATGGTAGTCACACAACAGGAAGCTTCAATTATGTTTACTGCCAGCTATTTCTAGGCTGACGCTAAAATTAATATTATTCTTTTGTAGAGTGCCAAGAAAAAGGCCTCTTGAGCATCTGAAAAAAATCAATGAATTTAAATCACTTTGTCATTAGCAGCACTGTATGTGTGTGTAAAATTTTTCTTCAAAGTGTAGATAACAGAAAAGAACATAGGAAAATTTTGTAGTCTCACAGAGGCTGATATATTCATCAGGAAAAAAAGTTCAATTTTCTTATATTCTCAGTTGACTCCGCTATCAAATACGTAACAAAAACTTGCTAAGAGATAAATCATTCTCCAAAGAAAAATTACAGCTGGCTGAGCTGTATGGTTTGCACAAGAACTCTGTGTAGATCCTCTAAAATGCTACAACACAGCATTGATTTCTAAAGCTATAGGATTTTAACACAAAACATGTTGAATATACTTAAAATTCAAACAAAATAAACCACTTTTTCAAAATGCTGCTTGCCATCCCCTTGCCATCCCCTCTCCAGTTTATGTGTTCTATTTGGGTTTTCCTCAGCTGCCTTTTTTTTTTCTTTTTTTTTTTTTTTATAGGGGGCTGGAAGCACAGGGGATATTGTTAGGGGATTTCTTTTTCCCAAATGGTAAGTAAAATATTACTTCCTATATGTTGCTTCTTTTCTGTCCCTGAATTCATGTTGTTCACTACAGTAAAAGGTAGGTGGCATGATTTTTTGCACAGATCTGTTAACTTTTACTTCAGCCTTCCAAAGCTGAGATAGATATGCATAACTACTCAAACTGGTCAGGTTAGCCTGAGAAACATCAGTATGAGCAAAACATTTCCACATGCAGCTAACACAAATAGGTGCTGCTTCTTAGAGCCTGAAGACCAGGAATACTGCACTGGGGTCCTGCAACAGCATCCCTCACATTGCCTTTTTTTTCTTTCCCCACCATCAAGTCTTCCTAAGACACCTGAGAGCTTGAGTTGAGTAAGCCCTGGCAGTTTCTGACTATAGATGAGGAGCAGTGAAAGCACTTCAAAGAAGAGGGATCCTTAAAATGAACAGTGTTACTGGCATTGGGGAATTTGATCTTGGCTCAGTTTCAAATGTGGCTACGCAAGCAGCTTGAGAAGAATCAAATTCAGCTAGTGGGGTGATAGAGTGGCTCCTCCCTATTTTTCCAGAGAAAGCAACCACCTGTGCCAGACAGCAGTGGTGGTGTCTGTTGCTTGTGTGCCTTCTCAGCTGTACAAAATCCTGCTACTCAGAGAACTTCCAGCTCCAAAACTTCCAGTTCAAATCCCATCTAGGTAGCAGCTGAACTGTGCCACATACTCTTATTTGCTGCATCTGAAGTTGTGCTCCTTTGATGTCCTTATTGGCAATTGCAACATAAAGTGCATTAAATGAACATGACTAGAGAGTTAAACAATATATTTATCCTTCAGTTGCAGATCTGCAAGTCGAGGAGGTTGCAAACACACTGGCCATGTATATGTATGTGTGATCTATTAAATCTGATGCAAATACATACGGACCTCACTCTTTTATTTTATACACACACACACACATATATACATAAAGAATGAAATAGTTACATTTGTGCATAAAGCAAATAAAATATTTAAATTGGACTTCCCATTGTAATTCAAATCTGGTTTTAATCTTTACATCTAAGTTTAAAGTAATAGAAACAAACAAAAAAAAAAGTAAGCTTTCTGCTAATATCTTTTAGCCCTACTCTGTATGCATATGCAGTGAACTACATCATCTGCTGCTACCTGAGTGGTTAGAAACACTGATGCAGCCTCTGTACTACCCCTCAAAAAGGGAGAGGGGTGTGTGTGAATTAAAGGCTGTTTTTAATTTTATCTGTGCTGCAACATTGCAGTACTTTTACAATAGAACTTCAGTTATTAGCTGATTTGCTGGTAAATAGTCCAGTCATCAAGAAGAAAGGCATTGCCACTAAACTGTAACTGAAAATTGAAAGCTCCACCTACTATTATAGGATTAAACATTTCAGACCATCCAGGTCTAAAATGGGCTAGGACAAAATAAGATTCCCTCTTTGCAGAATTGCTCATAGATAAGTGTTCTGTTACCTAGTTCACTGTGCCATAGTAAGGGTTATTTTGAAATCTGGACACGAGCCATGGCAGCACAGGAAGTTTCATATCTGTTCAAGCGCAGCAACGGTGAAGCATTTTTCCCACCGTTTTATTGTCTAGGTGTGTGTGTTTACTCTTACGAGGTGAATGAGATGCAGTTCCAGTTAGACCAGTCATCTCAAGACACCCAGTGTGTGAATGTGGAATATCAGACTCTCCAGTAGTTTTCTGCCACATTCAATGAGCCAGGAATCTATTCAGTGGCCAGCTATGTGATTATGGAGTATAAAATCAAATAAACCTGGAAGGGAGATAAAAGTAAAGTTCAACCGTTAACGTTAATCCGTTTTCACTTACTGTGGAGTAGATAAGGATAACACTGCAGAAGTCAATGGATTTATATTGCTGTAAAGATCAACGTGAGAGAATATGGAAACAAACAGCTCAGAGTTTATTGGGAAATAAAAGGGATGACATAATTATTTGCCAGAGTGCTTCCTATAAATAGTAAGAAAGGTACAGTTTATGGTAAAATATCTGATCAATCAGCAAGAGGGCTATTTTATTGCTACTTATCAGATCTGTGCATAGATTTAAGACATGTGCTTCTCTTAACATGATTGCTTGCCTACATCACAAACTTTTAGATTACAGAAATTTCAAAAGTAGAATGAAAAGCTGCCAACAAGCATTATTTAGAAAGACTGGAGTGTCTATCACAACCTATTATGACATGACAGCTTCCTCCAAAACACCTAGCTAATTTTAGTTCTATCATATGTCTACTGATCTGATAATGCATCAAACTTACAATTTGATCTTTGATCAATAAGTAATCAGCTGCTGAGCTCCTGAACAACATCTTTATTTTATTTAAGTCAAAAAATAAGTGGTTAAACAATGATGAGGAATGAGCAGAAAAGTTAAGTACACAATTTTTTCAAAATACTTCAGATTTCATGGCACGTACTTGATGGGAAACCAAGAATATTTTCAACAATGGGGAACAACAGATTTGAAGCTTGAATCATGTGTCATCTCCTGTCAAAAATGTTGAAATAGTATTTCAGATACAGTTTTATTTATGCTGTAGCTCCTTATTTATGTTTTCTTGAGACCTAAGTGATCTGAGTAATGTAAAAAGAATTAGATGGAACAGCTACTAACAATTATGAAATACCTGAATACTTAACTTTTTAAATAATGCTATTAACACTCTAGAAAGTATACGATTGTCCCTTCCAAACTGATCACTATTGTGATTGTCCCTTCCAAACTGATCACTATTATGTCTTCTAGTCATGCCACCAAGCTGCCTCTGCAAGAGCTCCTATACATACCAGAATGGTCCAGTGGAATCCTGTGAAGGCAGAATAGTAATAGTGAAAAACCGTGTTTTGTTTCTATGTCATCACTAAGAACTACTTAAAATCAAGGAGTTTATCTCATTGCAGACAGCAGGGCTGGTCCCAATTAATGAAGGAACATTAATCTGCAATTTGGGCAAAGAAAAAATAACATTGAGAAGTGAATAAAAAGTTCAGCAGCCTTATACTGTACTAATTATATGTGCCTACTGGTTTCCACTCACATAAAACACAAAAATATGCCTAGGCTGCTCTGTTGTACAGTAAAATGACGAGACATGGAAACTGTTAAGATCAAGAGGGTGGCGGGAAGCCCCCCCACATACTTCTGTGTGTAAGCCCCAGCAACCAGGATACAAATCCTGGGGCACAGATAGCTTTAACAGCATAGCCTTAAAGGCAAGGCCACTTCTGGTGCAGTTGTACACCCTGATGATCCTCTTAACATCTAAACCAGCAAGAACCTCTTTCAGGAATGCAGGGGCAGCATTTGTTTCAATGCAGGCTTTCACACACACCCTTGATTTTCCAGTGTTCTGTGCTTGCTGTGACACTCAACTGTGGCACCAGCCAGGGCCTGGCTTGTCCCCTTGGCTTTGCTCTGGCAGCTCTCTGTGGAAACCCCAAGTACTGGGCCAGAGGAGGAGAGGGCTGAGACAACACCTGGTGACATCGATGAACAAACATGAGCCAGCAGTGTGCCCAGGTGGCCAAGAAGGCCGATAGCATCCTGGCCTGCCTCAGAAATAGTGTGGCCAGCAGGATCCTGTTCTTGGCACTGGTGAGGCCGTGAGGCTTGGGCCTCTCAATTCAGGAAGGACATTGAGGTGCTGGAGTGTGTCCAGAGAAAGGCAGCAAAGCTGCTAAAGGATCTGGAGCACATGTCCCATGAGGACCTGCTGAGGGAGTGGGGGCTGTTTAGCCCGGAGGAGGCTCAGATGAGACCTTGTTCAGACGAGACCTTATTGCTCTCTCCAACCACCGGGAAGGAGGGGGCAGCCAGGTGGGGGTCAACCTTTTCTCCCAGGCAACAAGTGACAGGACAGTAAGAAGTGCCCTCAGGTTGCTCCAGAGGAGGCTTAGGTTGGACATTAGGAAGAGCTTCTTCACAGAAAAGGTGATTAGACATTGGAATAGACTGTCCAGGGAGGTGGTAGCCACCCGCCCCGGAGGTGACAAGGAAAGACTGAACGTTGCACTCAGTGCCGTGGTCTAGTTGACACGGTGGTGTTCGGTCAAAGGCTGGACTCGATGATCTCAGCGGTCTTTTCCAGCCCAGCACATCCCGTGACCCTGTGACTGTGTCACCCCTGCCACCCGAACTCCGCGGTGACCGCCCGGGCCGAGGGACTCACACCCTCACGCTGCCCTCTCTCGCGAGAGCAGCCCGGAAGCCTCGCGAGAGCGGCCCGCGGCCCCGCCTCCCCAGGCAGGGAAGGCGCTCGCTGCGGTTTTTCCTTTTTTCCCGCCGCTGGCGCGCGGAGCCGCCGGGAGCCAACCAGGTAACGGCGCGCGCTCTCCTCAGCCTCCGCCGGGGAGCGGCCGCCAGCGCACCGCCCCCGCTCCGCCCCGGGGACGGGCCCGCCACAGCCCCTCCGGCCCCGGGTCCCCCCGGGCGCTCCTCAGGCACTGCCCCGCCTGCCCGAGGGACCCCCGCTCTCTCCGTTTGAGAGGCTCCCGCCGCTCGGGAGAAGCGGCGTGTGGAACATGCCATACCGCTCCTCTGGCGTCCCGGCTGCGGGGTGTGACCCGAGCCTGGCGGGAAGCTCCCAGATGTTGGTCATGGCAGGATTTCCCAGAGCATCCCGACTTGTCTATCGAGTGAGTTTTCTGTGCGGTGTTCGTGCAAGAGGGAAAGGAGAACAAAGTTCACCGCCGGGAAGTGCGGGAGAGTTGAGTTTGTAGGAGCAGCCGGTGGGGATCAAGGCGCCGTGTGCTCCCCAGGATCCCGGAGGGGCGGTGTGTCCCGGCGGGAAGGTATCAACACCGATAAGCAGCCTCGGCGCGTTTATCGGTGCTGATGGATTCCTGGAGGCAATCACTGATGAAGCCGTGGAAAGCCTGACGGTGCCGGAAGGAGTTGGTTTGTGGAAGAGAAGGGAAATGGACGCTTTTAGGTGGTTCTATGAAAGCGGCAGTCGGCAGGATAGCAGCAAAGCAGGGGATCCGGGAGAGGGGCTGGCACTGTGCTTCGACCCCCAAGCAGCTTCCAGTTCTGTCCCTGCCTGCAAGTGTCCGTACATCCAGCTCTGGAGTTGTTTTCCCCCTAAGGACTGAAAAACACTTCCTTAGGGCTGGAGACTAAGCCATCACTTTTACACCTGTGCAGCTGCCCAGGCCTGTCAAAGGCTCGACTTGAGCACTTCTTGCGGGCCCTGTATTTTAAGGGAGGTTTAACACCTGCGGGAAGCAATGTATCATTTTGGGATCTTGATGCAGAGGCAGCTTGGGAAAATGCCTTGCTCTTTTTTTCCCTATTTGTAGTTGTTGATGCACTAATAATTTGCAGAAACTCTGAGTGGGTTTTGTGTATTTTTTTTCTTGCAGTCATCTTGGGGAAAAAAAACCCCAAAACAAACACTACGGACACCATTTACTGTCTAGAGACAGGTGACTTTTCCATGGGGATGAGTCACCTGACATACTTAAATCTGAAACAGTAAGTGAAAGCGTGTGGTTTTCACTGCCCTCATGCTTGATAGAGAAAAAGCTTGATCCTGGAACGTCTGTTGAAGGTGCAAAGCAAGAGTTTAAAAGCCATTCCTAATTTCACTAGGCGATTGGTTCCACAAAGAAGCATTGTAAGATGGCTTAATGTGGCTGCACATAAAGTGGAGCATTTCAGCTGCAAAGATACAAGCAAATCACTGTTTAGCTTCTGTTGAAGACTTGTAGGCATTGCTAATTTCAAAGGGTATTTTTTTTTCTATTAAGGATTTCTCTGAAGATAACATTTGCTAACATGAAGCCATATCCTGAAATGGGCTATGGACAGAGCAGGTTAAAACAAATGTGGAGCTTCTGGCTTCATTATTGTAACACTATGGAAATTATTACATTATTGTAATACTATAGAAAACATACAGTTGGAGTGATTCTGTTGAGAATAATGTTTTGTTGCATTATTTTTATTCCATTGTAAAGACAGCCAGACTGGAAAAAAGTGACTTAAAACCGTGCACAGAGAGATGAGACAGGAGAGTGGAACCAAAGCCTCCAGGCCCTACACTTGGTTACTGACCACTGGACTGAACATTTTATTGTGGTGAATCTGGGGGACCAGCTAAACCAGCATTCAGATGTTCTAAGTTGTTTGAAGGCTTTCAAGATACGAAATGCAGCTTCTTGACTAATCATAGACCTTGTGTCATCTGAACTATAACTTATACCTCAAAAATTTGAGAGCAGAAGGTTCCTTCCATTTGGCAGTATAGGCATGGTGGTTTGCTTGCTCAAGTTGCTAGTTTAGGAATAGTACAAAATATCTAGCTTTTTTTTTCCTTACTGCATTTTATATTACAAGGTCATAGGGATAGCTATGTCCACCTGGCTATGACAGTCCCTGTTCAGAAGTGTTTGTTTAAAATTGACTGTATAAAAATGGGGAAAACTTAGAATGTCCAGTTTCACACAGAGGGAACTGAAGGACAGAGATTACAGGAGTATTTCAGTATTGGACACCCAGTGCCAGTAGAATGAAATCTTGCCTTGGCTCAGAGCCAGATCTGAGTACCATGCTTCCTCTGTAGTTTGCCTGAGGGCATCATCTCTGTAAAAAACTCTTCAAAACAAGTGAGAATTTTGGGTAAGATTATCCTAAATTTTGTAGGCAGTCAAGCTTCTAAGACAGAGCTGTCTGACTTTGATGGTTCTTCTCAAATACTAATGTTTTGGAGATTTATAGATTTTTGTGATTACTCTCAAATTTTTTTTTCATCAGGGAATGGGAATCAGTTTAATATAGAATTGTGAACACTTTGAGGGGATGTGAGCTTTTCTTTGCAAAAGGGTCTCATCTGAATCCAAGTTTATTTAAAGGATGTACATAGACAAATCCATCTCTGATAAAACTTTTGACAAATGCTTTTGCTGACAGCCAGATTTTGGCACTATGGCTTACTTTTGGAAAACAGGAATTTGGTATAACTATCTTTAGATAAGAAAAAAATAAATACTCTTAAGTTTTTTAATCTAATTTTAAGTTGATAGCTTTTTAAGGGGAGGAAAATTCTGTTAGTTTGTAATTACCTGCAGCAAAATACTTAGCAGTGTCCAAGCTTTCAGAGTGACTGTCAGTGTGAAAGTATATAAATGTATATCCTCAGCAAGGATAGACAGTAAATTTTGCATTTCATCCATGGATACAAGTTATACTCTGATAAATTCAAATGTAAGTGTTATCATTCTGTTGTTACAGATGTACACCCCTCTTCAGAAACAGTTTCAGAACTATGTAATTTAAAATATAAAGTTTGAGAGTGAGCCAATTCTGCAAGTCAAAGAAGCTGGGAGCAGAAAAAAGCAAGATGAATGCATCTGGAGGAAGCTGTGGCAGCCCTAGTTCTACAGAACCTACAGGAGATTTCTTCAAAGAACTGTGGTCCAAGCTGAAAGAATGCCATGATAAAGAAGTACAAGGTAAATCATTGAAGGTTGGATTTGTCAGGTTAAAGTTGGTGTTTGTCAGTTACCACAGGAAAACTTTGAACCAAAATACTCTGCATGGAACTAAAAGATTTTTAAAGTTTTCAGTTATGCAGAAAGTTGGACCTGATGATTACAAATGATCCTTAGAGATTGACCACCTAAGCCTGGTTTAACAGGATTAAACTATCAACACAGATAAATGATTTGCTAGGTCAGTGAAGAAAAAGTAACACAATGTTGCATGGAGTCCCTGCTTGCCTACAAAATATCTATGTGTTACTTTGCCTTTAATGGATCATGATTCAAATTTCCAAACCATGTTGTTCAATGGATCCTTTTCTTTCGCTTTTTTTTTTATTGCTTCAGATACGTTAAAATTATTTGCATTGTTTGTTTCCCCTAACTTATGCAAAATCACACTGCAGATTAATGTTACTGAAGTGAAAATTATTGCTTCAGATTTTAGTGTTCTAAATTTTCTCATCAAAATTTGTAATTTTTTATAATATGATTATTCTTACATTATGTGACTTGTAATAACTTTACTACAGATTGGCTGTTAGTGTCTGTTCATTCTTCAGTAATTCAGAAAAGATGAATTATTGCGCTATATGTATTGCTATTGTAATATTGTTTTACAAGGAGTATTCATAAGGGATTTTTTGCTAAAACATTAAATAAATTAACATTTTGTTCTGCTAATCTAAAGTCACATGATCCATTCTTTTTGGATGGAATTAATACAGTATTAGAGTGTGTCTTCTACGAAGTTTATCCTTATGTATGAAATAGTATTTATATTAGATTGGAATAAAAGTGGGCGAGTTTTTGTGATTTAAAAGCTGTAGTTATGCAAGTAGACCTTTACCCAGAACATTTCAATGGCCTTGGTTGTTTATACCAGCCTCAAAACAGTTTCAGGTCTGTCCATTTTGGCCCAGTTATACCATCACTTCTTGGTTTCAAAATCTCTTGGGGATTGTTTTATAATTAATAGATGTTACATGCCTCTTACTGAAAGTCTTGATTCAATTATTTGCAGCACTAGGCCGTGACACTTTGTTGTTGATTGTTAAAAAAACCAGACCAAACAAGCAACCAAAAAGCATGTACAAATATGGCTACTGGAAAAAAAAATTATAGCAGACAGTAGCATTTCTTTACATTAACATATGGACTACAATTTTATATTCTGTTCCAAAACACAAAAAAATTAACTTTTTTTAATAATTATTTTTTAAATTGTTGATGGTTCTTTTTGGTGTGGGTGTGATGTCAACCACAGATAAGCGTGGAAGTACTGACAGAATAGGATCTGGCAATCTATGGCAAGTCTGAACAACAAAAACTTAACAAACAAAAAGCTCTGATGTAGAGACTTATGTTAAGTGACCCTTTCTCTAGTTTCTTGGGGTGTACAGCACGTGATTTTCAAGTTTGGGTTTTCTTTATGCAAGCAAGATACTCTTTAGAATGCATGCAGGGTGTGGCCAGGTAATTTTGCCACCAGGCAGTCTTTTTCATGCCTAGCCCTTTGTCAGTATGTCCCACACTGTGTTAGGTAAAATTAGGTCTTCCATGATAACATCAAAGACATGCCTGAAGGATAGTTAATTTTTTCAGAAGGTGGGGATCCTCTTATAGAAAATGGTACTGGAAGATATTTTAGAAACATCAAACACAGACTTGCCTAGACTTTGCTTGTTTCTGAAGTCTATAAATAAGAATTAAAATTGACTCATGAGTTTCCAATCTGAATGTCAGCAAAAATTATTTTAAAGGTGGTAGAAGGTGGATTAAGGGAAAGTTAGTAGTTGTTGAAAAAGCTTCTTGCATGTACAATGTACTGAACACTGAAATGGTGGAATTCTTCTTATTTAAAATTCATGAGAAGTATGCAAAAAGAATTTATGTAAAGAGATGTAAAGAATTAGTAAAAAGAATTTATGACACATGAACTTGACATGGTCAGACATGCTATCCGAGTTATATCTATAGAATGTAGACTGAAGAATACTTTAAACTCATGCAGTTTGAAAGGGATTTTACATTGAATTTCGATATTACTATATTGTAAAGGGTGTGGTTTTTCACCATTATGTGAAGAAACCCAGCTTCTTGTTCTTTTAAACTAATCACTTCCAAAGAAATCCAAATTTTGCCCTTCTTCAGCCAAAATAGGTATTATTTAACCTAAATTCATTATGAAACAATGGGTAGGACACCTACATCCCAGTTTCCAAAGATGTTGGGTATGGTAAGCATCAGTTGGCTTTTCATGCAGTTCAGAATTGCTCAACAACTCAGAATAATGGTCATTAAAACTATTTGCTTGTATTTCCTATCTGTAGAACATGTGGGATACTTACATAGTGCCCAGAAGAGTCAAAGTAATTTAATAATGCTTTTTGTGAACTGATTTCTGAGGTGGTAATTCTTACCTCTTGCTTGAAATATATAGATGCTTGCTGAATGTGCATCAAGGTGGATTAATTTAAATCTAAAACTCTGTACTAAAAATATATATCATCATAGAAATGTGAGCAGTGTTTTATGTATGAGAAATAGCTTAGTTTTTTTAAATTATTGCTTACCTCTGAAAAGCAGAAGATATTGATGGACAAAAAACTGTAGTCGTAGAAGGAGAGAAACTTATGAGGAAAGCAATCTCATTGATAGATTGCTGTAGGAAAGGAAGTGGCTGGAAGTTCCTCAAAAGTAAATAATTATAGAAGACGGAGCTGGAAGGGATTTTAGGAGGTCATCTAGTCCATCTCTGTACCCTTGAGGTAGGATTATGTCTGCATTATTGCTGACAGTAGCTTGTCCAACTTGTTTCAAGAAATCTTCAGTGATAATGATTCCGTGGTCCTCCCAGGCACTGTCAGCTTTAAGGAAGTGCATTTAATGCTTTTGAAAATTCATCAGAACAAAAATTATCAAAGCCATTAATTGAAATATTACAGCTATATAGTCTAATCCAATAGCAAGTCTCATAAAATAGTGTTTAATTAATCTGCCTAATGATAGTTTAAAGAAGGTCTCTGTTGCTTTAATAGGTGTAGAGTGTCATTTACTAATGCACTTACAAGCTTTAGGTAATGTAGATTTATGTAGTCTGCAGCTTGTCTATTCCATAAAAATATTGTGCAAAAGATAAAATTGAATTGGGAAGGGACATAGTGTAGTTCCACCGAGTTTTATGTGTTCCCTATAAGGAGCACATAATAAGGAAGCTTGAAAAAGCAAAGCTCCTTAAATGAGCATGCTCAAAAACTCTTAATGCTCTGGAAAAGCAAAAGGAAGAGACTACAGCAGATGTAGTAATTCGAGGCTCTTGGATAAATGTAACAGGCTGGTTTCCTGCCTTCTCATTGCAGTCATTCGAACTAAGAAAAATGCAACCTTTAAGTAACTAGTTTAGTTCCTCCTGAATTCAGGTGAGAGGGGAGATAGTGTTACCTGTAGCACAGTACTGGGTCTTTTGAGCCCTGCCTCTTCAATTGGTTGCTCAGGTTGCCAAAGTTACAATCCTAAATACTTGCTGAACAGACTACCTGTTCATACAGGAGATGCATTGTTGTGCAGCTTCATTCCTTCCGATGGGCGTGGAGCAGCTTTAAAGCAAGCTTTATAGGGGTTCTAATTGCAGATGCCTAATTGACTTGATGAATAGCAACTGCTTAAAAAAATAAACCCTCTTTCTGTGCTGATCTGCATGATAGAACATAACTTCTCACAGATGTTGAACCCTTGGAGATAAAAGAAATCTCACTATATTTCCTAAGAATTTTTTTAAGTAGTCTGTCTGCATTTTTAACTCATTGTCTCACTGGCATCTTGTAGCAAGTATGGGTTCACTGAGTCTGTGGCTGGCTTGACATTTTAGGTGGCCTGAGGAGTGAACCTTCTGAAGCAATTAATTTTTCCCTTAGAGCTGTTCCTAGTTGAGTGTGGTAGTGGAGAAAAAATAGTCTCTTAGCTGCCTTAACCTACATTTTCTATAGTAAGATGTAGTATCAGCTCGGTATTTAGGCTAAAATTCAAAGTAGTCTGAAGGTTTCTTACAAGTGTTCTGTTTTTATAAGTTTATCCTGCTATCCTAAATGCGTAATACTTTTGCAAGAGAGCTTACAAGACACCTAATGTTCAACCTGAAGTTGGTAGCAACCTTTCATAGTTAGAAGAAAATAATCATGCTAGGAAATGTTGTTTTCTGATGTGGTATGAAAATTTCTCGTGAATTTCTGTTTAAGAAAGTGTTCTGTCATTGGGGTCTGATTATTTCTGTTTATTTGGAATAGGAATGGCCAGCTTGTGTATGGGTAGTATCACATAAATTTCCATAGCACTGTGTCCTGTTGTTAAATTGTTTTGTGCATGAATATCTTCTTGTCTCTGTGCACATACAAATGCACCCAAGATCTTGCAAGCAGATTGGCTGGACAGTGTTCTGGGCTGTCAGCTGGCCACTCCTGCTGAGAACATCAGTTGTATTTGAAAACCTTTTTCCTTCTGCTCAGAATTTATAGTTAGGAGCGTGGAACTCTTAGGGGGAGAAAGGCCACAGATGAAATATCATTCATCAATTCACCTTCAGATAGTCCAAGGAAGCTTTGACTGAGAGAGTCTCATAGCACATCTCCAAAGAAGGATGTTGTCCTTCTGTGCTTTAAAGCCTGGAATCACATATTTTTAATGTTTCCTTTATGCATATACACTGTAAAGCATTTCTCAGTTCAGTCATTGAATGCTTCATTTCCAGTGTTGCATTATGAATTTATGTGCACACAGAACGTATTTTATGCTACTTATGTGGGCATAGTCAATGAAAATATATTGACAGTGCTGGCTATTCATGTGTGGTTATTTCACAAAGGTGTTTGTTTACTTGTGTAAGTGGAAATCTGTGTGTTTGTTTAAGAAGTCCTTATTTCCTGGAGATCACAATGACTATATTTGTTTCCAAGATCCTGTAGAACACGCTCAAAAAGTCCAGAAGGAACATTTTTCTCTCTAGATTACTGACATTTTTGTCTCTCTTTGCAGATAACAGTGGCAAACAGGGAGTTAATTTATTGTCTCGCTCATTTTTTAAAATCAGAATTCTGTAACATGTAATTTCTTCTTTCCACTTTTCAGGCTTACAGCTGAAAATATCTAAGTTGAAAAAGGAAAGATGCTTGTAAGTACTCATGCTAATGATCTAATTCATTAAAGGAGAGTCAGAGTCCCATTAATGAGCTACAATTCTTGTAAGATCAATTAAAGTTTCATGTATTCTTCCTTTAGAGGTGTAAAAAACTCTGCTTACTTTAATAATTCAGCTAAAGTCGTCTGAAGATGTCCGGAGCTCTTTACAGAGTGTGTTATTTCTTAAGTATAATTTATAAATTAAGTAGTTGCTCATTTTTAATCTGGAATGATGAAATTATCTCTTGCTTTTGATATTAGCCTGCTGTATCATAAGTTGCTTCCATGTTCTGGAATCTTAAACTGATCAGTCAGTTTTCTAGATAAGAAATATTACAAGTGCTGTGACTGAACAAATACCAGATAGGTTAGTTATTGTCTGTTGGAATCTTTCTACAACTGCCACATTGTGGATACAGTACTGTTACATAGGAGGTCTTGTTCTCCTTGCTGCATCTGAATACCTGGGGTTTAGTATTTCAAACTTGGTAATCAGCTGACAATGAGCACCTTATTTTGTATCCCACTCCAGCATTGCAGCTAATAACTTGTAAACCCTAGGTCAGAGACCGGCCATTATGCAGTGCCTTCATAGCCAAAGACGTCTGTCATGTTTATCAGGTGCACTGGAATTTTGAGGAGAGAAAACCCAACCCAGGGCCTAGTTCCTTCTGTCGTTTTACTGTCTTCATGGGGCATTTTACAGGGTTTAGGTGAAAGGCATGTAGTATTAGTGTACATTAATGTCTTACTTATTTATTGCAAATGACTTAATGCCATGGAATGACTTANCACAGATTCAGGTGCTTAGCTTTTATTGAACATTTAATATCCCTGTAGAAAATAATTGTGTGCTTGTCACTCGTACCATGTTTGCGTCTTGAAGAGATATTGTGATCTGATAGTAACATTGAAAGGGAGATAAAATTGGGAAGTTAACATTACTATTTTTCCTTAGTTCTTTTAAGGAGAAAATATTCTGTGTTAATTAATTAGTTCTGGTTTTTAGAGAAGATATTTTCCACAAAATCAGCTGCTTCCGAGGGTTTTGTAAAGAAACTTCTTTTGTCTTTATTCATACTGTGGGAATGCATGCTCCATAGAAAATTCCTTCTTGAGGAAGTAAACCTCTACTGGATCTAAAGACTTTTCAGAGATTTCCAAACCTAATGTGGTTTGCCACACTGCAGAATTTACTCACTGATATGACAATACCGAAATGACCTGATGTGGAAGCTCCCATTAGATTCCCCACAGCTCCATAGCACAGTAAGGTGTAAGAGAGGTGTTTGAGTTTGTTCTCTGAAATTGTTGCTTGAACATTGTTAGCTTTTATGTCTTGACTGTCATTAATTCTAGTTTTTACCTGAACAAAAATCAGACATAAAAGAAGATCACCTGTATTATGAATTAGTAACTAGCTGCATCTTTCCTTTGTCATTTGCAGATTATTATTAATCAGAAACACTAGCTTCGTATATCTTCAACATAATATTTGTGCTGATGATAATCACATTTGCCAAGGATATGAAAGATACATGCCAGAGAAAATTCTCTAGTGAAAAAGTAATTACTGCAATTCAAAGCTAGAACTAATATTTTCCTCTTTTTCTTTTCAGGGACGCAGAGAGGCTTGAAGAGTTCTATACCAAAAACCAACAGCTCAGAGAGCAGCAAAAAGCACTTCATGACACTATCAAGGTTTTAGAAGACAGGTGAAGTAGTGCCTTCTGGCTTTTGAGTTTGCTGAATTTTGCTCTTGCAGAGTAGCTCTGGATACTTTGCAAGTTGAGTTTGTTATGTTTNGGGTTTAGGTGAAAGGCATGTAGTATTAGTGTACATTAATGTCTTACTTATTTATTGCAAATGACTTAATGCCATGGAATGACTTAGAATTAACTAGAAAGAATTTTTAAATTTGCTATTTTAAGCTTCCTGTGAGTTGCTTAAACAGAAAAAAAATGAGGGGATTTTTTGTGGTTTTAGTTTTTTGTTGGAGGGATTTTTTAATGTCCTAAACATCAGGAAAACACAGCCTGCTTTTGTCAGATTTCAAATTTTGCCATGGCCTGGCTGTACTTGGTTAGTGAACTGAGGTGACAGGACTTTAACATTTTGTGCTTCCCAAGTAAAAGTACAAGCCTTAAATAGTCCCTCATGCTGCTTGCATGTAACTGTTTTTAGGTTGACTATGCAGTTGGAATGACCTATGTGGGTCTTCGTGATAGTACAGAAAAGTAAAGCAGCTGCACTTAAATTTAAAGATTAATTAAATATGCTTGTGTTTTTACACTGTAGGAGCTTCCAGCTGTCTCATTCACTTTATGACCTGATTGCTAGTTTCTTGTACTACTGTAATGCCAGCAATATGAAAGTGTGGTTGGCTAAACATATGTTTAAGAGATAGTGCCAATTTAAAAGTTTGTTTGTGTAAAAGAACTGTATCAAGTTAGTAAATATGTTTGCATTTCCTGGTGTGTGTGTGTGTGTGCTTAACAGCTTTTCACGAGCCAATTTCTTGACTTCCACAAATAATCCATCTGCTTTCATGGATATGTACAAAGGATTCCATGGTA